>JAMZAV010007304.1:0-29838 GCA_024449915.1 Sweltsa coloradensis | reverse complement strand
TTTTTGCTTTCGATTGGCCCGCGTTTATGAAGGCACTGCCTCTAGAATAAATATGCTTTTCAGCTCTTTGCTATACCAAATCTTTTTAAAGTGTTTGGATTTCGTGATACTCTTTAAACCATAGACATCCTATATAATTGGCTAGACCAGCAGTCGGTGGTCCACTTCCGGTACAATTAGAAGCCATCTTAAAATGACAGTTTACATTTTTAACCCAAATGGGGAGCGATTTGGGGCCCAAATAGTTCTCAAATTGCCGCCAGGTTGACAGGTAAGCATACTAGCCTTTAAACCAATGATTACTAAATTCCCTTATCCCAATCACTTCGTATTGTTTCTTTTTTTTAATACCATGCTGCACAAGCAAAAACCATATCAAACAATCCAGTAAAATACTTTATTGCATTAAAAAGCATAAATTAAAACACCAAATCGCCATCTTGAAAGGGGCCCGGGTTTGAGTCTTCAATTTGCTACGCTCGCGCCTGTGCGGAGGTATAGGAGACTGCTAATCTAGCCTACTATAGGGGTTTAATATCAATGCTTTCAACTCACAACCCATGACGTTTTCCACGATACCGTTCAAGAATACCAATTCCTTCGAAAACGAAAACGACTTCGTTTTCAATTGCGTTTCAATCATCTCCCACGAACTCAAGAATTGGGGTCCAGCCCTTATACCGTCGTTAAAACCATGGTTATACCACCTATACCCAGGATGTACATGAATCCGGGTCTAGATATTTTACATCCTATATTGTTACTGCAAATCCCAAAGAATTTAAATCAACTTTGATAAAAATATTATATTTTAACAAATAATTTTGTAAGGGAACTTGAAAAAGTAATGAGATCCCCACCATAACAAAACTTGTAAAATTACAGCCAAACCTTACACACTCAAAAGGAATGAATCTAAAAAAAGGGCCAAGCTCATCTACCCTTCCCCCATAAACGTACAGTGTCCCATAACAGCATCCTCGAAAAGCTTGGCAAAATAGAATTTGCATGTTATTACATTTAAATTAATTAGAAAAAAAAGAACTTGGATAAACTATTACGTTAATTAAAAATCGCAAATTCTATTTCCCAAGCTTTTCGAGGATGCTGTTTATGGGGACACTGTACGTTTATGTGGAAGGGAAAGATGAGCTTGGCCCTTTTTTTAGATCTCATTCCTTTTGAGTGTTTTAAGGTTTGGCTGTATTTCTACAAGTTTTTTGTTATGTGTGTAGATGATTTACATGCGTTGCCCACACAGGTGCGGCATATATGTAAGCGTAGGTCCCGATTAATGACTTATATAATATACTGAGTTTGCAATTGAGAGACCGTTTTTTGCCTTAGTAGGCAATGCAAAACAACCCTAGCCTCTGCGATGCCTTGCTGGCTACGCTGTCAATGTGTTTACCCCACGTGAGCCCGCTCATCCCAGTATTGCCCCCAGATCTTGGCATATTTGCTGGTTGGGATATCCTCCCCAAATAATTCTAGACTATCAGGTCGACATACTTGGCTAATCTTCGTCTTGTAAATAGGCAGAGACACTTTTGGTGACGTTTACTTTAATTCGCCTACTTAAAATATAATTCCAGGGCATTTTTATGGGCCCTTTTTTAGTAGTTTGAAGGCTCTAGAAGCATTCCACGATCTAGCAATTACTGCCGTGTCGTCTGCATGGATGGCATAGTGGACCCCCATCCACTTTAGGCATGTCATTTATAAAAATAGTAAATAACACCGGTCCCAGGATAGAGCCCTGCGGGACACCCACCTGGATCTTCCTTGTAGTGGAGGTTGCGGTCCCACTGATGCTTTTAAAGGTACGACCTGCAGATAGGAGTAGATGATTTTTGTTAAATACAGAGGGGAGTTCTGCTTGGTGGAGTTTGTATATTAATCCATCATGCCAGACCCGATCGAACGCTTGGGCTACGTCGAGAAAGGCGATTGCAGTTACCCTATTGGTGTTGAAGCCTTTGCTGATATGCTCCACTACTCTCACCAGCTGGTGGGTAGTGGAGTGACCTTTTCGAAACCCAAATTGTTCGTTTGTTATGATATTTTTTATCTTTTAAGTGCTTGTTAATCCTATTTAGGATGATTTGTTCGAATATTTTTGAAATGCCGGTTAGCAGGCTGATTGGGCGGTAATTTTTGTGGAAAGTGGGGTCCTTTCCCAGTTTGCTAAACAGAATTATCTTTGATTTTTTCATATCATTGGCAAAATAATTTTGGAGTAACATAGCATTGAACATGTTGGTAATGAAAAATATGGCTTTTTTAGGGAGGTGTTGTATTAGGAATCTAGGGCGACGGTCGTTCGCCCGCAGCCAAGCGCACGCGACTGCTAGAAGGCGATGACTAACTCGACCCTGTTTACTCCTAACCGAGTTGGGGTTTTTTCAGCTATCTGCACACGCCGTCCCGAAAGATTTACAATCTGGAAACTCGGTATATGACCTGATATGTGGTCCATGACATACCAAAAAAAAAATCAGCCCGATCCGATAACCCATTCTGTGTTAAAAAAGTTCTGTAAAAATTGAAGAAAATCTTTCGGCTGGCTGGTTGGTTGGTTGGTTGGGGGGGGGGGGGAAGGATTTTGTCAGGAGAGGAATAAGAGCCTACAGATGGATATTGCTTTACGTCTCATATTTATGCAACTAGGCTAATCGAAAGAGCCTACAGAGAAAACGGTACATCTTAGAACTATGAAACTTGGACCACTCTTAGATGTACCTCAGACTCACATACTTCCGCCGAGAGGCAAGCAATTTTCCACCCCCAACACCCCCTTAATCATCCCCTAAAATTAAAATAATTCATAGCTTTAACCAAAATTAATTTTTTAATCAAATTAGTTATTAAAATTATGTTCTAATGTGTTTAAACCCAATCGGTCTATTCTCATAATATAAACCACATTTTGTCAACACCCATCCCTAATAGTTTATATTATTTTTACCTTGATTTCCAGCATTCACCACGAAGGCACCTAATGAGTTATCATAATGAATTAACATGATGGTACATAATAATATGAAAAATAATCCGCCGAGAGGCAAGCGATATTCCACCCCCAACATCCCCTAAAATTGGAATAATTCTTAACTCTAATCTGAAATTGATGTTTTATTTAAATTAGTTTATTAAAATTATGTTCTAATGTTTTTAACCCAATCGGCCTATTCTTATTTCCTTAACCACATTTTTCAACCCCCATCCCTTATAGTTTATATTATTTTTACCTTGATTTCCAGCATTCACCATGAAGGCACCTAATGAGTTATCAGGATAAAATTTGGCATGATAGTAAAATAATTCACCGAAAGGCAAGCGATATTCCACCCCAACATCCCCTAAATCATCCCCTAAAATTGGAATAATTCATAGCTCTAACCAAAAATTGAATTTTTATTCAAATAAGTAAGTTATGTTTAATGTGTTTTAACCCAATCGGCCTATAACATATTTATTTATTTATTTATTTATACCTTGCAAATATGTATTATACATGGTGGCAAGTAGGCTGCTTTACATTTTTATCTTAACTTAACAACTTGTTTTTTAAATTAACTTTTAATTACAATATCAAAAGTCAGAACTTCACATCATAAATGTGATATCTAACTCTTCCAAATCCTTAACATTTTTATCTTAACTTAACTTAACAATTTTTTTTAATTAACATTTAATAACCATGTCAAAAATAACAAACGTTGACATCATAAATATTATTATTTATCTACTTCCTCCAAACATCTTCTGAAAATTTTCACTTTGGATTCCTCAACAGCTGCAGCTGGCAATTGATTCCATCCATTGTTCTGTTGAGAATGACCACCTTCCAACATCCTTCTTTTTTCCACAGCATTCCAACTTACAGTTATGGTCTTTCCTCCCTTTGTAAAATCCTTTTCCAATTATTCCATCCCCCATTCCTTTCGTAGCACGAAACAAGTTACACAGTCTGTTTCTCCTTCTTCGCATCTTCAGAGAATCCAATCCTAAATCTTCTATCATTTTAGTAACACTGTCATAAGTTCTTATTCTCCTTCCCTTTGAATCAGTTATCCATCTCCACCTCCTTACTTTTCCAGTTACTCTCCTTGCTGCTAATCGCTGAACTTATGCTTTTATATGTTTATCCTAATAAGGGTCTCATATCGCACTTCCATATTCCAACATTGGTCTTCTTAGAGATTTATATGCTTGAGCTTTTATTTCTATGTGAACTCTTTTTAGCTGCCTCAATCAATCTATCTATCTATCTATCTATCTATCTATCTATCTATCTATCTATCTATCTATCTATCTAATCTATCTATCTATCTATCTATCTATCTATCTATCTATCTATCTATCTATCTATCTATCCATCCATCCATCCATCCATCCATCCATCCATCCATCCATCCATCCATCCATCCATCCATCCATCCATCCATCTATCTATCTATCTATCTATCTATCTATCTATCCATCCATCCATCCATCCATCCATCCATCCATCCATCCATCCATCCATCCATCCATCCATCCATCCATCCATCCATCCATCCATCCATCCATCCATCCATCCATCCATCCATCCATCCATCCATCCATCCATCCATCCATCCTCCATCCATCCATCCATCCATCTATCCATCTACTCTAATCTATCTTATACTATCTATCTATCTATCTATCTATCTATCTATCTATCTATCTATCTATCTATCTATTATCTATCTATCTATCTATCTATTCATCTATCTATCTATGTCTATACTATTAATTAAAATTTATTGTTTTTTGTGCAGCCCCAAAGGGAACTTCATGACCTATGCTTGGTGTGTGACTTCGAAAGCTGTAGTTACTATGGTCTGTCGGACATGTTGGTGAACGAAAGTACCATTGAATTCCTAAGACAGGTAAGAAGAGTATATTTAGTAACCTACAATTATAAATGCTACCTGTGCCTGTTAGGTGTATCATCTTCACTAGTTTTTAGGCTAAGGACTGGTGTTTGGCGAGGTATTGCAAGTGCTGCTTGTTCTCCCCCTTCCACTCCACCGTACCAGTGGTGTTCCTCTCGTCATCCGGGCGATGGTCAGTCTTCTGATTTTACCTGTTTTTCCAATTTCCTGCGCGTTTCTTCTGGTCGAACCTCATTGTCCCCTTTATCAATCGGCAACGTCTCTGCCACCACTGCACCTTCAGGGCTACTCGTGCTTTCGACGTTTTTCCTGTTCCCCGTTATTCCCCTGTTATCACTTTTTTCTGGCTATCAATTTCTTTATCTGTGCCAATTACTGCAGTGATATCCTGTTTGACTAGCTTCCTTTCCTCCCTGTCTCTTTGAGCAGCTTCTTTTCTATTCAAGCTCAATACTGTTATTTTCTGTTTTTTTTTCCTTTCCTCAACTGCCTTAAGCCACCCTTCCCCAAGAAAGAGTAGAGGTTGGTCGTTGGCATCTAGCATCCGAGGCGACACTAGCGCCCACTGCGTCAAGCCAGGGAACCAGACAGACAAATGTCTACTCACTGAAGTGAGTTTATAAATCATTGTGTTGTCATACCTTGAATAGGTAGTATACGTCAGTACTGAATGTACGCGATACTGAATGTATCAAAGTGTTTAATAAAGCGAGCGTTTCCATTTGACTCTGCCGAAAAAAATAGTCACTAGCTTTGTTTTTTTGTTTGTTTTTTGTTTGTTTGTATGTCTCGCCATAACGTTCGAACGGAGGCTCGGATCAAGTTGAAATTTGGACCATCCGCAAGCTTTGTTCTCGATTGAATGCCATTATTTTGTGGCAAAATCGTTCAAAAAGTTAAAAAGTTATATCAAAGTTAATCGAAAGTTTTTTTTCAAACTAAACGGCGACAAAATCTGAGGTGGCCAAATCATTTAGAATGTCCGTCTGGTAACGAATATGTTAATTTTATTTTGATCCGATAAGTAGTGAAGATGGAAATTACATTATAACAAAGTAACGTTACCATGGCAACGGAAAGTCGCACGAGGTGCACTATGCACTTCCACCTAGAAGTAATTAATATACTATCGAGGAAGCAGTGTATTATTTGTAACCAAAGAGTTAAAATAGTTTTCCCAAGGAAATAATGTCAATGTCCTCTAGATGGCGGTGGATTTTATCCACAAAATCTATGTCCACAAAGCAAAGGTTTACTCACGGGTATCTCACGGGTTTACCCAAATACCTTGGCAATAATAAATAATATTGGAAACATGGCCCTGTGGACAGCGAACGTCGCAAATTTTAAAATTTAAAAAAATGTGCAATGAGGGTCTAGCTATAGCACGTGCTCGCTTATCAACGCGTTCAACTGAGCGTTTCCTAGTAAAGCATTCTTGAATAGAATAAACAATTTCTACTTTGCTAGCTAACTCATTACAACTAGGCCTTGCGCCAATCAGCCATTCCTGGTTGTATTTGCTCCGATTGTCCTCTGGTTGAGAGCCACGCCTTGTTAGTTCTAGGCCAAGGTGTGCTCACCACCTGTTGCTGCCTCGCCTGCTGGCCACGCTTATCTTAATCCTACTTTATAACTGTAATCCCTCTTCGCAAAACTCCACTTACAATGCTTGATCACTTACTACCTGATCTTGATTAATATAAAAAAAACTTCACTCAGAGCTTTTAACTACCCGATGAAAGCAGATTCACTATTATTCTCCATCACTGAACGAAAAGTAGGTCCGCCATACTTAACCACCGCCAGTGTTGGGGAAGGAACTTTTAAAAAGAACGCGTTCACATGAACGCGTTCTTTTTTGTGAACTTTCAGTGAACTTACTCTTTTTTAAATGAATGAACTTGAACTTTTAAAAGTTCTTTTTGAGAACGAACTTTCAGTTTAAGAAAGTTCATTTGCAAGTTCTTTCCGTTGCGTCGAGCAGCCGTTGACTCGCCGCCGTCGACGCTTAAAAAACAATAACAAATCGTTATTCCATCGTAGGCCTACATTGACGCACGTTCAGCTGTTTATGACAAGGTCACGTACGATTCACGAAGTTAAAACGATGCACGCCAACTAGTTCGAAAAAAAATCTTGGAAGCCTAAAATGCTAAGTATCTGCCATAATTTACAAGCTGGTCGCCGAGAATGTAGTACAAATCATCAACACGATCGAAGACAGCTCAACACTTTGTAAGACTCAAACTCGCGAGAAGTTTGGTGCTCGAACACTCCTAATGTTTTTCCTCGTGTTTTTCTTCATTTTACGCCAGCCTTTAATAAATAGAGTTTTTATTTTACAAAAGAACTTAGTTCTTATTTGAGACGAACTTGAACTTTTCACAATTTAAGGTTCTTAAATAACTTGAACTTTTTAAAAGTTCATTATTTGAGCTGTGAACTGAACTTTTAAAAAGTTCATTTTAAAAAAGAACTGACCCAACACTGCTGACCACCGCCATCACTTTCATCACACGTGTGTGCGTTTAAACCATGGACTGGTTGAACGTGGGGTGTTGGCAATAGTTAGCCTTGAGCTCAGTCGTGACAGAAAGTTTGTCCTCTATGGACGTCAGTTTGAGTTTGTGCGAGTCCTTGGCGTTCACTACTGTGAAGTCGGACTTGCAGAGTGATTTATTAATGCACCTGCTCACTTTCTGGTAGTCTGGGAATTTGTACACCACGACTGGTGGAATACGTATTCGTTTTGGCTATGGGGTTGCCTACGTGTCTATAGCATCGGTACTCACATTGTTACCCGTTACAATCACGAGCAGCACTGTAGCTTGAAAATACAGCAGCCTTCTAGATAAGCGTCCTTCTTTTTTAAGAGGGAGGGATAGTAGCGAAATTAAAATCACGCGAAATTACAGTTTTTTCGTGATATCTCGAGAACTATGCAAAATATCTAAAAACTGATTGCAGACAGCCCTGTGGTTTTGTTAGAGCAATATAATGCAAGAAAAAATATTCAAATATAGTAATCGGTGCGGTTTGTATAAGATATGCATTTAATTAATTAAATATATCGAATAAAAAACTTAATTACCATCACATTACAATATTTTTTTGTACAGGCTATAGTTCTCCCAAAACCACAGGGCTGTCTGCAATCAGTTTTTAGATATTTTGCATCGTTCTCGAGATATCACGAAAAAAACTGTAATTTCGCGTGGTTTTAATTTCACGAGTATCCCATCCTCTACACAAACACATAAAAGAGTGCGGCAACAAGCGCGCCGCCCATAAGATCGACAGGCCAATAAGAGCGACTCAAAAAGATCGACAGGCCAATAAGATCGACAGGTCAATAAGAGCGCCAGGCCAATAAGAGCGACAGGCAAAACTAGCAACATGTCAAAATGATCGAAAATGCCCAAGAGGAAAACAAGAGCGACTTTTTAAAAGGATAGCTTTAAATTCTCTCAATTTTTATGGTAAATTTAGTGTCCCAACGACAGAATGCATTGCATATGGCTCGAAATTGTTTCCCAACATAACAATTTTGTCAACAGTTCTATTGCCGCTAGCTCAGCGTGGATCTAGCTAACGGAGGGAGAAACTCAGTGATCTAGCACAGACAGAGGCGGACTGGGGGGGTAGGGGTAGTAAGTACTTCGTGGGCCCCAAAGGGGTCTGGGGCGAAGCCCCAGCCGCCGGAGGCGAAATTTTTGTCGCTTCATTTTACTCTCAAGAGGCTTTTAAAGCAATCTGAGGTATATTTTAAAAACGGATAGATGAAGTGACCTAGTCATTAAATCTTGTGGTCATACCTCAGATAATATCGCAATTTGAATTTGAAAACAGTTACAACACATTCAATGAGAATAGGGCCGTAAGTAGGCATAGGCTATAAAAATTACCCGGGTATGAATCAAGGGCGTCCGCAGGAATTTTGTTAGGGGGTGTAAAATTTAAATTTATACTTTCGTGGGACATGTGTTGGGGGGTTTGGGGGCGAGCCCCCTAATAATAGCGGCGCAGGCGAATTTTTTTAAATCAGGTTTTTAGAGTGCGTTTGGTGCGTTTTAGGGGACGGTTTTATAGTAACCAAAATAATGTAATTATTGTGCAGTCGATACTCAAAACAAAACCGCCAAATGGAATTGAAACGCTAACGTCCTGACGAGATTAATAAAGAGTTTAGTATAATGTATAGAAAAACGTATTCATCAGTTCTTGTGATGGGTTACATTCCACTCTTATTAACACGGTACAATGTCCCAAAAATCGTTGAATATTAATGTAAATAGTTATATTACTCGACTCTTATTAATATGTTAATAAATTGCTTTATAGAGGATTCTAGGGTGACGCCCTTAGTATGTTTGGGTAAAGTTTGACCTTGTATAAAATAAATAAATAAAATAATGGTGGGAGGTCCCATCCCCCAAGGTAATGTGGGTCCGGAGCGCACTGCAGCGCCAGTAATTTTTTCGATTCCTACAAATTGGAGTATTTTAACGAGTTTTAGTCAAAAAAATAGTGCTGACTGGACTGTTATTCTATTAGCAATTCAACATGGTCTACTCCAGATTTTCACCCGGGTTACCAGCCCCTGGTTACGGCGGTGAATGAGAATATAAATTCTTATCGTCTAATTTTCCCAACATAATTACATGCGGAGTTTTAATATCATTTTATGTACATGAGAGGTCTGGAAAACATTAGAAGTGAATAAAAAACACTTTGTAGCGTTATCAAAAATGCGTTTTTTGGAAAATCAGCTGTTACACATCCATATATTTTTACGTGTACCGGTAACAAAAGTAATAATACTAAGTTACAGCAATACTACTACTACTAATAATAATAATACTACTAATAATAATAATAATAATAATAATAATAATAATAATAATAATAATAATAAAATTATTATTATTATTATTATTATTATTATATTATGTAATATTGGTCAAAAAACATCATATGAAACAAAAGCAGAGACAATAGTTAAATCAAGGTATACTGAATTATGACAAAGAGCTTAGTCAACTAATCGGAATGGAGAGACGATCTGAAGAAGCCTTGCATTCTACGGCCACGGCCACTCAGAATACCGGCGCTCCAGTAGTCTCTACCAGAAACAAACGAACGGAGACGCAAAAAAGAACAAAATGGTCACATGAAATGAACGAAAATGTTATGCGCTCCTTCTTTAGAGTGAACGAATGTAAAGACGAGCCTTTACCTGGATGGAGACAGCGATTATACAGGGAGCATACTACACAATTTCCAGAGCTAGAAATAACAGAACAAAATGTTGTAGATAGACTTCATATAATTTTTAAAAAGCAATATCTCATGCAAGATGTAATCGACCAAATAAGACGAGAAGTCGGGTATGAAATATACAGACGAGATAATCTCGAATCTGACGACGTTAGCACGACCCTGCACAGTTGCATGAGGTTCAGGCCATAGGAAGAGACGGTGAGAACATAAATAATGATGGAACCGACGCAGAACATATTAGAATAGCATTTATGAACAACATTAGCAAATTTGAACACATTCCTTTCAAAGAGAGACCGAACTTACCAAAGATTATTACAAATAAAAATATATGCATTTACATTAACTGTCTGAATAACATATTGGAAGAATATTTAAGTAATTTAGATCCAACCGATTTCATGAAAATTCATCTGGCTGTATTTTGTGGAGCAGTCACTGTAGCAGAGAAGTTCAACTTTCACCTTATCCAACCAAGAAATTCAGAAAACAATAGGACTAAACCAAAAAGGGAGGAAAAATGGAAAAGAAGGTTAGAACATAGAATCAACGTACTAAGAGGGGATATTGGACATTTAACAGCATATCTAGTAAATAACACATCGGTTTCCCTGAGGAACAAGTTAACCAGTGTTTTTGAGAAAGCCGGAACATATCCATGTGAAGAAGATTTCAGATTAAAATGTGAAGACTATTTGGACACTATGAAACAAAGATTGAAAGCTCTAGCGGCACGCTTAAAAAGATATGTGCAGTGTAGCAGGAGACACGAAGAAAACAAATTGTTTAAGAGTAATGAGAAACTGTTTTATCGGAAACTAGGAAACAAAGTTATGGTTAACAACGACAATATTCCTCCTCCTACTAAAGAAGCCTTGGAGGAATATTGGAGCAACATTTGGTCAAAACCAAAAGACTTTAACCGCGAGGCCGAATGGCTTCCTCATATAGAACAAAGAACAGATGAAATTGAGGAAATGCCAGATATAGTAGTAAATATAGACGACATTACATATGCAATAAAAAAAACTCATAATTGGAAAGCTCCTGGAGTAGATGGAATACAGAACTTTTGGTGGAAAAAGACTAACGCCAGTGCATTGTAACCTCAAGGCTTTCTTTCACCAAGTACTTCACGACCCATCACTTGTTCCAGGATTCTTTACTCAAGGTATAACCAATATGATATTCAAGACAGGAGACAGATCGGACCCCAAAAATTATAGACCCATCACTTGCTTGCCAACCATTTATAAAATTCTAACATCAATCTTTACCTTGAAATTAACAGAACATTTATCAGAACATGAAATTTTAGCGTGGGAACAGAAAGGATGCACACAAAATGCATATGGATGTAAAAGAGCAGCTTATAATTGATAGTATTGTTACAAAACATGCAAATGACAAAAAGAGGAATCTATCAGTAGCTTACATAGACTACAAAAAAGCATTTGATTCGGTTCCGCACGATTGGTTAATCAAAGTTCTTGATTTGTATAAGGTAAATCCACAGTTGATAACGGTGCTTAAGCATCTCATGAATTCATGGAGAATTAATATAATACTAAAAAGCCAATTCAGATTCTGTTTATATTGAAAATATGGCAATAAGAGAGGGATCTTCCAGGGGGACACCCTTAGCCCTCTATGGTTTTGTCTCGCATTAAACCCAGTATCAGAGCATACTTAATCAAACAAATGCTGGATATCGCCTTACCTGTAAAGAAATAATGACAAGGATAACACATCTGCTGTATATGGATGATTTTAAAATGTATGGAAAATCAAAAGAAGATCTCAAAATTTTAATTGACATTGTAAAATTATTCAGTGAAGACATTCATATGGAATTTGGATAGATAAATGTGCTTCAATGCATATGAAAAGTGGAAAAATTGCAAGAAACTGACAATTACCAAATGGTGTCGGTCAAGAAATTCCAAACATAAACAATAGCGAAGAAAGATACAAATACCTAGGAATGAGGCAAAACATTATTCTTAACCACAAGGGATTAAAAAATGTATTTAAACAAAAGTATGAACATAGAGTTAAAACTATTTTAAAAACAAAATGTTAAAGGAAACTATAAAATCAAGGCATTAATGCATGGGCTTTATCAATCTTGACCTTTTCATTTGGTATTGTGAAGTGGTCAGATGTGGACTTGATGGACCTAGATCGTTTAACAAGAAGACAAATGACCTTCTTCAGAACTCACCACCCAAAAGCATCTTCTGAAAGGTTATATATACCACGGGGAAAGGGTGGAAGAGGATTGGTAAATATCGGTCATTGTGCTATTCGCAAGTTCATAAACTCAGATCATACTTTCTTAATTCTACATTCCATATCACCAAGAACTTAAACTCCGAGATAAAACTATAACTCCCCTCAGGCTAAATGACGATTTTTTCCCATCCAGAAATATACATAGAAGATTTAAATATGAAGATGAATGTCTGGAATACTAAATCACTTCATGGAAGATACCCAAAAAGCATCCAGCAGCCAAATATTGACATTGTTAAATCAATAAGATGGATTACAAAGGAGATTTGTTTGCTGAAACCGAAGGATTTATGTTCGCCATCCAAGATCAGGTTATAAAATACCAACAACTATAAAAAATTCATCATCAAATCCAATGACAATGATATGTGTAGAAAATGCAAAAAGTTTACGGAGACAATAGACCATGTTATAGCTGGGGTGTCCTTCAATTGCCAACACGTGGTATCTCAGTAGGCATAATCAGGTAGCAAAGATAGTTTATCAACATCTAGGAATGAACGCACATCTACTTGTCAATCCACCTCTTATTACAAGTATTCTCCTGCACCTGTGATCGAAAATGCAGAATTTATAATGTATTGGGATAAACAGGTTATAACAGACAAAACCATAGACCACACAAACCGGACATCATTTTATGCGATAAATCTAACAGAATTACATATCTAATTGACATTGCGATCCCCATGAGTAAAAATATTGAGAACACCGAGAACACTAAGGTGGAAAAATATCAAAATTTAAGTCAAGAAATAACAAGAATTTGGAAAATGAAAACTGTTACTGTCGTGCCTATCGTGATCTCAGCCACTGGAGTCATACCATCTTCCTCTCTGCCAGCCTACAATGCCTGGGTCTTCCTCCAAATCTCTACATCAGCATGCAGAAAGCAGTCATCCTTCAAACGTGCCACATAGTCAGAAGATTTTGCAGTAATCACTCTCTTCTCTCTCTTCTCTCTCTCTCTCTCTCTCTCTCTCTCTCTCTCTCTCTTTAAAAGATTTTGCCATACAATTGTTGTTTTATAGATAGAAACTTTTATGGATTTTGTTATCACACTCATATTTATTATTATTTTGTTAATTGATTATTTGTCTACAATAATATGTGTACTATACTTATGTTTTCACGCTGTTATAATGTAAACTTTTGTTGGGCTTGGGCCTTACCCGCCTTGTGTATACCAGGACGCAAATGTACCTGAGATTGTTTGAACAATAAAGAACCACTATAATAATATAATAATAATAATAATAATAATAATATAATAATAATAATAATAATAATAATAATAATAATAGCCTAATAATTAACAATGATAATAATAATAATAAATAATAATAATATAATAATAATAAAAATAATTTAAATAATAATATAAATAGGAAGCTTCGCAAACACTTTTTCAGGCGCGTTGAGGTATGAGCGTAATTTTTGTTAACAAGAAAACGTAAAATTGCGATTTTGCATGAGAAATAATTTTTCGATTGCGCTCAAATTTTACATGAATATATTAATTCATAGAATTAAGGTTGTGTAAAAAAATAATTAGAATCGGATAAAGAATGTAGGTGTTGTAAGTCGGGGAAGTGTTTTAAAAAAAAAGTAAAAAGTGTAAAATTGCAATTTTCATTACAAAATATTTTTTTGCTTGCACTTAAATTTCACACGAATATATTAATTCATAAAATCAAGGTTCTGTAAAAAAATCATTACAATTGGATAAAGCATGTCGGTGTTGTAAGTCGAAGAAATGTTTAAAACTCGAAAAAATCGTAAAATTGCGATTTTCATGAGAAATAATATTTCGATTGCGCTAAAAAAAAAGTGGCAGTTCTAAGTTCAGAGATTTCAAAGGCCTCCAGAAAATTTCATCGCAATTGGATTTTTAGCAAAATATTTGCTGAATTTTGTATTTGTTGAATGAAACAACAAGGATAAACAATAAATAAGACGATACAACATAATAGTCCTGATATCATTTTAACAGATATATAAAAAAAGGCAAACATTTATTATTGATGAAGCAATTCCACTAAGCCAAAATATTGAAACAATGCGGAACAGAAATTTTGGACCATAGCATGGCTCTGCTAGTCATAAAAGGCGAGGGAAGAGCGTATAGGTCCACCTCGCAAGACATCAGTTAGCAAGTAGGGGAGTATAATAATCCCTGACACTAGAGGCGAGCTGCGGTCGTCGTCGATGACATTTCCATTTCCTTTGACGACCCCCCCCCCATTAAGACGACGACAATGACTACACGAACGATGACAAAGGCAATGACGACCACGACGCGAGAACCCTTTCTCCCTGTCCCCTAGGCTAGAGTGCGCATTATGTTCTATCCACAACCACAACCTAGTCAAAACACCTGAAGAGGGTCATACATTGCACCCTAAAACAGGTTTTCCTTGAAAAAAATTATATAGGCTAGGCCTATAAAACAATTGATGGCGACCCGCCACCCCCTCTCCATCACCCTCTCAGCACATACTCATTAGAAATTGCTGCTATGGTGTCTACAAAATATTTTGCTGTTGAAAAACGTAAAATGTAAGTTTCTTAGAAAATTCTTAGGTGTCTTCTTCATAGCGTATGCATATGAATTTTGAGATTATTCTTGATACCTTTAAGTGATTTTCTGACTTATAAAACCTTTTTTTTAAATAATTCAAGTATTATTTCAGTTTTTTTGGGGGGGCCCGCGAACTTTTTCACGTTATTTTATATAATATTGAGTCAATTGCTGTTTATTTGAAATTTTCATAAAAATGTGATCCATTTTTATCGGGGCCCCCGTTTCGTGGGGTTTGCGGGGTCCGCCGGTATGTCAGTGGATATATTGTCTATTTCCGCACAACCCTTACTCTGCCATTAGTAATCGTAAAAATTAATACCGACAGACTGAGTGGCAAATAACGATAGGCCCCTGTAGGCACCAAGGTACATCTAACATTTACATTGTCTTACCTTTACGTTTTATATGAATATTCGAATGACTGTGATGTGCTCGTTTAAACCTTTGCAATTTTAAGACAAACAATATTTTCATTTAAAATCTTTATGTTAGGGTTGGGTTGGGGCCCCCAACCGGGGGGGCCCCGTACGGGATTCCGTAGTTCCGTACCTGCCAGTCCGCCTCTGACTGCACAGACAATGTTGCTTGCGTTGGTAAAATATATTTCTCTTTCATACACAAAGGCGACATTCCATTTACCGAGCATTCATACTATCCCCACCAATAGGGAACCTAAGTGGGCGTTGTCCGGTTCTCTCGGTCAGCGTGGTATAGGCGATTATTAACCCGTGCTAAATGTTTCGTAAGCGATTGCGCGAGAACCCGACCACGGACCGGAATAATATTCATACTGTAAGAAAATATAATCTTTCCTCTTTGCGTGGATATACATAACTCTGCTCTATCACAAATATTAATGACATTTGTTTTGAGTCGAAGTGAACTCTACATTTACACTGTTGCCAAACCTTCCAAACTGCTCATGAAAAAGCACGTAAAAAACATTTTGTCCGTGGCATCAGCATAACATTTGGTATCCGACTTGCTTTGTGGCTACTGTGAGGTCACTGGGTTGTACTAGATTATACATTACTAATAAAATATCCTTTAATGTGCCAACAAAATCTTGAATGAAAAGTACATTTAGCAACCATGGACAGGCGCGTGGTATGCGAGGATGCCACCGCTGCACACAACGTGGCTGCGTCTCGCTTAGGTTGCCGCTCAGTCAGAGTACATTTGCGACAGCGCGCAAACATGGGTCCATTAAACTCATAATAGTTTGAATTTAGGAAGCGTCATCGAGAAAAGTAGAATGCCATCATCTTCTTTACAGAATTATGCATCTTGTGATGTTATTGGTTTAGATTTCTTTTGCGCGAGTCAAAAGATACGGCGAGTTACATTTTCGTACCATGCTAATTCTTATGGGCGCTGAGACCAGAGAGAACCAATTTCCTTCCCGCCTTCAAAACTTAGGTTCCCTATACCAAACATCTGTATTCTTTTGTTGGAGCTAGTATATTTTTAGTTAATAATAACATTTTAGATTTCCTCCTCCTTCAGCGAATTCAAGAACCAATGCTTGGAAGAGTTAGCTCTCATTCAAACAGTGGTGAGTGAACTGAAGGAGAAGATAAAAAATTGTGAGGACCGCACGGAACAACTCGAACAATACAGCCGTCGTAATTGTCTTCTTCTGCACGGCGTTGAAGAGCAACAGGGAGAAAACACGCTTGCTGTTGCTCTTGACATTGTCAACAACATGATGGGTGTTCAGCTAGTACACCATTGTTTAGACCGTGTACACCGGATCGGTGCACCAAACAAGTCCGAGAACGGGACAGCACGAAGAAACAGGCCCATCATTATCAAATTTATCTCGTACCAGGCGCGAGATGCTGTATGGCGCGCCAAGGTAAAGCTACAGGGCAGCCGTATCGTGCTCACTGAGTCGCTCACCAGGGAGCGACAAGACATCTTCCGGGAAGCACGAACCAAGTTTGGCATGAAGCGTTGCTGGACGGCTGACGGCAACATAATATTTCTGGACTCGAACGGACGGAGAAATTACGTTAGAAAAATGGCAGATAGAGACATCATACTAACTCGACAACCGTGAACGGTAAACGAAACCCGAAATCTCCGAGAAAGAGTTTGTACAAACAGACTTTACTATCTCGAAACAAAAACAAAAAATCCTAGAACTCCGACCCCACAAATCAAGGCCTATTGCCTATTGCCTAAAATCTTCATTTATTAGAATAAGATTAAAATTATATCAAATTATATCTTCAAGTTGCAATATATACGCAGAGAACGTTAATTTGTTAATAGATTAGAACATAGCCTATAAATAGTTGTTATATCTAGATGAAACAAAATGTACTGATAGAGGATAACGAGGAAAATCACGAAATTGACTTATAAGTAGTATAATGCATACGACCCACCAATCTAAGGCAATTTGACAAATAATATTGCATGTAATAATACCTTAGATTTAGATCAACTGTTTAAGAGCAACCTTGACCCCAAAATTATACACATTAACATAAGAGGGATAAACAAAAACTTTGACCAATTGTTGGTGTTACTGCAGAATACCAAAACAACTTTTGACATAATAATATTAACTGAAACTCAGCTGCTGCAGGACTCTAATACAGATAAATACACAATAAATGGTTATGAAACAATCCACCAACCACACAAACTTTCAACATATGACGGCATCACCGTACTCATTAAAATAGACACATTCAAATCATATCATGCAAATCACATGATGGAATAACATCTTCGAACAACCTCCTACTGAAACTTGTAACACCATCATCTAAAACATATTCAATATTAGCAGTCTACAGATCCCTTCAGGGAATGCAAAACTATTCGTTGAAGAAATCGGAAACGAAGCCAGCAGCCTAAGAAGTAATTATAATGTTGTTATGGGAGATACGAACATTAATATTGACGGAGAATTAATTAAAACCCCAATAGCGACTGATTATCTTAATGTTATGTTAGCACACGGATATCTCCCAGGCATAACGAAACCAACCAGAATTACCCAAGAACAAGTTCATGTATAGACCACATTATTTATAAAATCACATGATGAAAAATCATATAAACTGCTATCTTAGAGACATTTATCACGGATCATTACCCTATTATACTTGGCTGGAACACTACACATGACGAACTAGACGCAATTCGGCAAGCCAAGCGGAAAACTCAATCCATTAAAAAACTCTAGATCATGATAAATTGATCGATTCATTAATAGCAGAGGATTGGAAATCAGTAACTGACCAGACAGACGTTGATACGGCCACGGACAATTTTATTAACACTCTCACAAAGTATATCAAGTTAGCCACAATGGCAAAATTATCTCGAATGTGAACTATAAGCTAAAACTTGGATCACAGCCGGACTTGTGAAATCTATTAGGACCAGAGACAAACTCAGTAAACTATCCCTCAAGTTTTCCGGAAAACGAAGAGCTACGTAATAACTACAAACAATATAATAATCAATTAAACTCTCTCTTAAAACGCACTAAAAACGATTATTATAAGCAGCAAATTGAAGAAGCATCTAATGTTAGAAAAGTATGGAAGGTTATAAACGAGGCCACGAATAAGTCCCAAACAAGCCTCCAAATCAAACAGATTGCAACAGATAGTGGCATGATAACTATAAAGAGAATCCTAAAAATGTAGCGGATGTATTTTGACTTCTTCTCTGACATTGGCAAAAATATGGCTAGTAAAATAACACCTCCCACCTCTGGCCACCTCCATTCAGATTATATAAACATAAATAAAGATAAAACGGTACACAAATCAATCTACATGACACCTGTTGATGACGCTGAACTAGGGAATTGTATTGATGCCTTAAAAAATAACTCAGCGCCTGGATAGATGAGGTAAAATGTCCAACAATCAAGCTAATCAAACCATATATAATAGCACCTCTTAAATATATTATCATACATGTTTTTCTGAAGGAGTATTCCCTAAATCATTTAAAAATTCCGTAATTATACCAATTTATAATAAAGGAGATAGAACAGCAGTTACAAATTACAGACCTATTTCTCTTATCAGTAACCTATCGAAGATTTTAGAAAAATGCATACAATCTAGAATGTATTCATTCTTTGAGAAACATAAAGTTATTTCACCTAACCAGTTTGGCTTCCAGAAAATCTTAGCACACAAGACGCTATCACCAAACTTACTAATGAGGTGGCAAACGCAATGGATAAAAACAAAAAGCCTTTAGTTGTATTTCTAGATCTTGCAAAGGCGTTGATACAGTTTCCCACTCACTTCTGATCACTAAACTGGAGCAATACTGAATAAGAGGCACCCCCCTAGAACTTATAAAAAGCTACTTAGCAAACAGAAAACAATTTGTACGAATTGAAGGGAACCTCAGTAAAGAGAGAAAAATTGAATATGGTGTCCCACAAGGTACGACACTGGGGCCATTGTTATTCTTAGTATATATTAATAGCCTTTGTAACATGAACCTCAAAGCAATAATAGTAAGTTTGCTGACGATACAGTAATCATATTTCAGGAGGATCATGGACTGAAGTACATAACGTAGCAGAACTAGAAATGAGACGCGTAAAAACCAATCTTGAAACCAATTTACTTTTACTCTTAATTTAGAAAAAACAACTTACATGACCTTCTCACCCAACGTCACTGACCAACCACAACACTTTAATCTGAAAATTCACCAGTCACCTGTTCAACACAACAAAGTGCGTGTAGGTGCCACGTACTAAACAAGCGCGAAGACAATATGTATCTCGGGTACTTATTGACCAACATCTTAGATGGAACAGGCACATTAATTACATCACTAAACGGTTGCGAAACTCCATATATAAATACTATACACTGAGGAACATTCTGACGCCATCCACACTGAGATCAGTCTACTTTGCACTTACCCAATCAATTATACAGTATGGGATAATAGGCTGGGGAGGAGCTAGCATCACCCACATGGAACCTCTCAATGTGGTTCAAAAATGTATCCTTAAAGTAATGTTAAATAAACACTTCCTATACCCGTCTAACCTCATTTTTACCGATTCCAACATACTAACGATAAGAAAATTGTACATAAAAAAACTCCCTTATTCACATCCATAAAAACTATAAATCATATAATTCGGTAATTCACAGAGTTACGACTAGAGATAAAGTGAATAATAAACTACAAGTACCAAGAGTAAATAAAGGGATCACCCAAAAGCATTTCATGTACTTGGGGCCCAAAATATTTAACCTTTTACCAGCAGAACTGAGAGATAATGTAAGCAATACAAAATTTTCCGACAAGTAACACTTTGGCTAAAAGAACGCTCGAACACGAATATTGAAGATATAATAAATTTAAGACCCTCTAGACACACCCTCTGTTAGTAGCAATGTTTATAGCTCTGTGATTATGGATGCATTGTATCCTCCTTTTTGGTTCTAGTTTAGTTTAGTTTAGATTAAGGTACCTAGTTTAGTTTAGATTATATTCATAATACTTACTGACCTTCTGTAGTAGAGTTGGCAAGTTTTTTCACTAGTATACATTGCTATCGCAATAAGCATACATACATACATGATGTAATTTATTTTCGTCCTAGCCTATTATTATTAGTTGCTTAAATTAGTAGACTATGAAATCAAGAATGGATGCATATTAATAATTATCTTTGTCAATTTTACTGCTATACACATGTATAATGTATATTAACCTTAGTCCACGTAAAAGGGATGCTCCATACACACACAAGTTGCCTTATGTGGTGGAGAATCTCTGAAATATATATATCTTTAGTATCTGTTATAATGTATTAATGTGGAATTGAATAAATTGAATTGAATTGAAATTTTCAGTTAAGTATGTAATTGTGATCATAATGTGCTGTTTGATTAGGCAAAATACAATGCAATAAAGGAATAAAAACAACCGTATTAACTCGGGATTGAACCTTGGTTTCTCACTTACCAAGTATACTCGATTACCGAGTCAGCAACTTAAAATTCTTGATTATTGGTACAATAGATTACTAAATGGATGTAGGTCTACTAGGTTTGAGCGGTTTATTTATATAATCGTGTGGTTGTGATTTAGATTGAGAGATGAAGCATTTGTGGTCAGATTATTGCTGACCATGAGCCGGGTCATATCTTTGTCTCGGCGAACGTTCCACGTCAGATACCTTTAATTATTTATGAACGACGTCTGTTGCGAACCTATACTGAATAAAGTCTTCATCGGATCAACAAATTCCTATAAACGAACATAACACAATAGACATTTTAAAAATTGATACCAGTTGCACATGCGTTCAGTGCGAGACTCTAATTGGGGAAGTCGTCGGCCGATACTTGCCTCAAGAAGGCGTCCATTAAGTTGACCTCCCCCCCAACAGAATATCAAAACAAAACATACATGTACTAAGTGCACCCAAAATGCGCCATTTTTACCATTTCAAATTTTTGCATCCTCTCTTCTTTTTGAGTAAAACAATCACAATGGAAGGCTAACCAACGGTTACCCCCCTTTCCCCCCTTCGCTGCCATTCTTTGAAACTAAGTTTTGAACTCATAGTATAATTGCAACAGAAATGCACTGTTATGCACCTTGTTTTTTACTCACCACCTCCTTTCTTCAGTTGCCACGAATTCTCAACTTGTTTTTATTTATTTATTTAATGTTTTTCCTATTCAATTGAAAAACTGATTTACAAAGGAGGAAAACATAGCGTCAAAATACATAAAAGTATAAATGAAGACCATATTTTAGGTGCTCTAAAGAAAATGAATACCCAAATAATTCATGTACTATTCAAATGTGAGAACCGAAAAACAGCAACAAATACATTTTAAAAACAGTTCAAGTAGTTTTTTAAGTTAGGCAGTAAAATGGTTTAAAAAATTGTCAGGACTGAAATAATGGGAGATCCAAAATAGCTCGGGTGTTTTGTTTTAGTTTGTTTTGCTTGTTTATTTTTGTCTGTTTGCAGAAAATGCGATCTTGATGAAAATTGGAGGGGACCTTCGAAATCTCTGAACTTTGACATGCCACGTTTTTGGGTTCAACCGTCGAAATATTTCTTATGATTATCGTACTTTTACGATGTTTATCGATTTTTAATGCGATATTTTCGTGACATTTGGTCCGATCCTGACCAAACGAGTGAGTCTATAACGTTCATATTTCACATGGACATTAAGGTAATGGTGTTGTTTTGCCTTTTGAAAGAAAAAGTTGAAAAAGTTAGCCAGATACCATAGAAAAAAGGTTATATGAGTTTTTTAGGTGCAACAGACATCCCGTGACCATATTTATTTATTTTAACTTTAAAACTAATATTCGTGACCATGTAGTTAACTGAGAACTGCTAACAAAATGACCAAAATTCGTTGCGATTTAAACCTAACAAAAAAAAATAATTAATTGAAAAATAGGCAGGAAATGTGTAAGATATATTTCAACGACAATGCTTTTGTTCATGACAATAAATTTATCTATTTATTTCTTGAATGTAGGCGGTGACCAAGGTGTATTGAATTTTGCACGCTCAAGGTTACCCAAAAATTCTGAACAGAGAAACCGTGCAATCTTTACTCCTCACTCGTATTTCGTACTGGCTATTTTTTCCATCGAATGTATATGCATTTCAAACACGTTTTTTATTATCCAGAAATAATCAAATAATCCAGGAATATTAAAGAAAACTATCCCGTCCGTTGTTAGAACCTGGGTCACCCATATTCCGGGTATACAAGCGCCTTAGACACCCAAGTCATTGTTGGGCGAGTGAGCGATATCATGGGTCATGACCTCGTGAGTCACGTGTTGAGTACCCGGGAAAAATGTGCACTTAAGTTGATTGGTACATGAGAGAGATTTGAGTTCAGTTGGTAGGCCTATGAGGGCGCGTCAACTGTAATAGACCAGGAGCTAATTCCAGGCCCAATATTACTAACGAAATTTACTCACCCAGTTAACATCTCAAATCTGACTTGTCCACGCGGTAGATTGCACCTTGTGAAACAGCCCTAGGGGCCCCTAGGTAGTTTGTCACTTCGAATTGTGGTATACGCTTTTTTATAGGCCATTTTTTTTTGAAAATGTGCGATCATTAAAACGCTTACTCCCTACCGTCTTTGAATGTACATAACTCGGTACTCGGTAAACCGTTTTTAAATTTTTTAGAATCCGGTTTGTAGGTAACTGTAGCTTTCCATATTATATACAATCAATCGTAACATATAATGATTACATTGTTAAAAATTCAGACACAGCAAATGTGATTCAAGCATAAAGTCGACATATGTTTTGGCTTGCTAGAGAGATGTTTTTATACTTGATGACATAACAAATATATTCATGAACTAAAATAATAAAATGTATAAATTTGTTGGTGTTTTAGAAGATCAGCGTTGAAGGATGAGTATTTTCAGTGGATTGAGCGCTATTTAACTATGTTTTTAATCCAACTTCATTTCGTCATTGTTAGCATAGCTAGCTCCCCGTCTGGGCCCGGGGTAGAATTGGCCCAGAGCATGGCTCTGCTAATCGTACAAGGCGATTCAAGAGAAAAAGTCTTCCTCGCAACCATCAGCTAGTAAGAGGGGAGTATAACTTATTACTCCCGAAAATAGAGGCGAGCTCTGGCAAACGTCGTCTGGGACAACTCCCCCTTCCCTTGACGCATCCCCGACGACGATGGCAATGACACAAAGAACGATGACAAAGACGATGACGACCGCCGACGTGAGAAACCCCCTTCCTCCCCTAACTCTGGCGGGTTAAGACCACATGAACCCCTCCTCCCCTCCTCCTTAGGCTAGAGTGGGCATTAAAACCTAACGGTTGACGCGTCCTTAATACAAATAAACCAAAATTGTTAGCATAAAATTATATTTTGAAGAAATTCCAACCAATAATACAAGCGAATGGTAAATAGAATTATATACTAACAATGTGTATGAAGATAGTTTTCATAATATTTAATTTTTACATTATTTTCAGTTTCATAATTGAAAAGCGGAAAAAAAGCGATTTTTACGTGAAAAAACTTTTTTGGGATGCGTTAATTTTTTTAAAGTTTAATATTGAGTTTTTTAAAGTATCTCTGAAAATTTCATCCAATTCACAGCAATCATTTGCCCCGGGAAAAGCGAAAAACAACTAAAAGGTGTACAAATATAAAAAAAATATCTTAAATTTGATGTTGCAATAAATAAGAACACTCATTTAAGCAGCATTCGGCGTGGTCAGGGGTTGACTGGGTGACACTCTCTGCCCTAAAACACACGTTTCCGCTGGTTAGAGCAGATGGTGGGTTCGAGAGCTGTGTAACGGCTTCGTTCTCCTTGACGTCTGCTCGGCAGTCGGGCTTAAGTGGGAAACCTATATGACTGTCAATGTAAACCGTTCTTTCAAAGGGGACGAACAGGCGTTGGCCCCCTTTGGGTATTTTTTTCGAAAGGAGTTGGCTACGTGTATGTACTGGGTTTCCCCTCCTCCCTTTCCCCTATTAAATTTGCACTAAGGGATTTCATTATCCGTTGCAAATAGAGACTTGATAATATCAATATATAGAACACTGAACACGCAGATGATGCGCGCTGTCTGCAGAATGAAGATGGCGGGGGTTTACCTCGAATGCATTTCTCAACTCGTCCACACGCAGTGAAAAGAAACAAACACTCCTTTCCAATGCACTCGTTCACTTGTCGAACATGCTCAAGCACCACCGCGATACGCCCATTGAGCACACCCACCCCCGCGATCCTCCTCCCGTCTCTCCGGACCCGTGCCACCCACCTTCCGACTCGTTGCAAACCCTTTGTACCATTGGTGGGAATCTCAAAATTCCAAACCGACCAACCAATAGGCAATATACAAAATACACACGAAGGGCCGTTGCTTTCTCAGGACGCTTCCTCCCAGTTTAACAAAAAAAAAAATTCTAGATTGTAATTAATACGACACTACTGCCTTGGGGGCCAGTGTCCACTATTCTGTGCTTGCCTGGTCCCGGGTCTCCAATAAAATTTAAACTAAAGAATGTACGTGGCATTCGCGAACCGGGCCCTAACCCCTTTATTACATTTTAAAGGGTGTTCAAACGTCTCATTTGGTTGCTTGACCTAATTTTCCAGGCGTTACACTCGTCTAGATGGATACTTGCTGGGCTACACTCCTGTCTCATGTTCACTTCTAATAATATTTCCTCCTTTATTTAAGATATCTCCGCCGCTGGAAGAAATACTACTACAGGCTGATTTTTTTGGACAAACAGTTAGCCGTCGTAAATACCGGTACGGAAATTACACACAAATATTGACGGATAAGGGGTTTTTGCCCAACATTAACATGATGGACATTGCTGAGCTTTATGCAGATGGCGTGTAAGTATATTTTTAAATTCAAAATACATAATTAATTATATTATTTACAGTTTTCGATATTCTGACCATCGCAAAATTTTGTAGCTTCCCAGCATCTTCATATTATTTATTTGTATTATTTATGTTTATCACCAAAAGGGTTGTATCCCCGAAGTTTGATATTATATGAATATAAGGAAAAACATGTCGCGCTCGATCCCCGCGCGGCTTGAAGCCACTGGCGGGGGGTTTAGAAAACCTCGTACTCGTACTCGTACGTACCTCGACTCGCGAATCGGGTCACGTACGGCGCAATACGATCGTTCCCGGGTTTACGTTTGTCATTTAACCGAATACTCGTGACAATATTGTTCTTTGGTACACATTTGGACGCCGTCGGACCCTACGCGCAACCCCCAAGTGCGAGAAAAAGAATTTTGAAATCGGGGCATTTTTACGTCTTGTGTAACGTCCGTGACAAATGGTTTTCCGGGTGAATTTTTTGGGATTCTGAACAAGGACTGGACTGGACTGAATTACCGACCCCAGCGTGTTGAAAAAAAAAAAATAAAAAGCGGTCCACTTTTAAATTTTTTGTATTTTTTTCCGACCAGGACGCTTTCCGGTACGCAAAGATTTTGCCCCGTCCGTCCCGGGTTTTATAGAGCCCGAGATGGACCCGATCGAGCGAAAATTTCCCGTGCCATTAAAAGAAACAAGTTTTTTTTTTCCAAAAAAAGACCACTATTTTTTTAGAAATTAATTTAATATTGGGACCGTAACCTTGATTGCGGCCCTCTGTTCGCGAACTGAAACCGAAAAAAAAAAAAAGAAATGTCTTGAAATATTGATAATGTTTTTAATTTCCATATCCAAAATAACCCCCCTTCAAACAGTGTCATGGCAGCGTCCGGTCAAAAAGTTCTCGAATTTCGGATTGTTTGGGTAAGTGCAGTAGGAAGAACATAATGCCTCCCCTCCCACTATTAAATACTCTTCCGGTACGCCGAATATTCCGGGACACCTTTCCAGTACTCCGCCTCGTCCGCCTCACCCGTACGGTTGCGCCTGAAATGGGCCTGATGGCCCCTAAACTGCTCGAGATATTAAAATACTTCCCAAAATCTAAGACAAATTTTATTTATGGGACGCTTTTTCCCGGGGCACCACCTGACTCGTCCGTCGCCCCGAAATTACGGAAAAAAGAATATCGAAATGGGGCTTTTTACGACATTTTGTAAAAATCCGTTTTTTTAAACGATTTTCCAGTATGCCATTTTGTTTCTCTTATCCACTTGGTTCATTTGAGTCCGAGATGGCCGTCATCGTACGATATTTGCGGAAGTTATACAAAAAAGGAGTGTTTTTTAGATTCCTTAATTCTTACAAAAAGTTTTTGCCCACGTTGAACTGATCGCAGTTCGGGTTCGTAGCCTTGGACGCCGCCCTCTGACGTCATTGGAAAGAGAAAAACGGAATTTAAAATTAATAATTTCACCAAACAAAGAAGGTTCCCAGATCCAAACATTTGACTTAACCCACCCCTTCCGTCACCGCAGCCCATCACGAAAGATATCACTAGCATTAACATTTTTTCGGCAACGTGATGCACTTAAAACATGCGCCACAATGTTTCTGACAGTAAATGGAAGTATATTTTCCCAAATTTTGACCAATTCGCCCTCACGGACATTGCCCATTTTGGGTATTATTTATGATGCAATTATCCTTCTGGTCGACTGGGTTATCCTTGTGTAGAATGTGTTTAAAATTGGACAACCGAAAAGATAACAGGGATGTCAGAAATGCCCCAAAATGGTTAGGTAGTGCCCGAACAGTGCTTCAACTTCAAGATTGCCTTTTGCAAATCTAGACCCCCTGTTGTGGATAATTGATGATTTAATTTTTAAATTTTAACATTTAAATTAAACATTTAATTAAATGGCAATAGTAGAGTGGGAGCCACTGGGCAGTCAAAGGGATGCGGCCTAATTAATTAAGCAAATTTTTAATTACCCTTGATTAATTAACCATAATTAATAAGGTTAATTTATAATTACCCCCAATTAATAAATTATGAAAATTTTAATTAATTTTATTTTTAATAATTTAATTTCTAGATGGCTGATGCTACACTAGCTAGAATGTGACTGCTTTAAACTAACTTTTTATGGATTCAAGATGGCGGATACTACAGAAGAGATTGATCACTTTAACCTAACTTACCCTACATTTTTATTTAATTTTGGGATAGAGCATCGTGCACGTCCTTCCTGGACAAAGACTGGACTGAGAATGACGATTTTGTGTCTGACTTTGACCAACCCCCACTATAACGGTATCGATGCGCAGGGTTAACTGCGCAGTGGTTTAATTTTTTGAGCTTCTGTGCCACGAGATAATTTAAATTTAATTTTTAAGTAAATAAGTTTTTGAAAAAAAGTCGGATGAAGCTGTACTTGAACCACGGCCGGCTGCGATAAACTCAAACACGCTAATCACTCGCCTGTCAGGTTGATAGCATGAGTTTATTGTGCTACATATATGCACACTGTAACCTGCACGGACACTTCGCGTGGCGCTACCTAGTAAAGAAATTTGTAACTAAGTAACGCTATCTAGTAGTGAATATTGGAACCAAGGAAGACCGATATATTCGCCCCATTTAGAATCTAGCATGACGTCATGCAAACCTGTCAAGACTGGTTTCGTTTCAAGCTTGGGTGATGTCACCATACACAAACTTGTAACAATGTGTCAATATGTTGAGTGTGTGTGTGTGGGTGAAGATAAAGGATAGGGATTATGGGATACCCTAGGTCGAATTAATTTAAAAGTCAAGACATATTCATGTGTATAACAAATCTTATTTATTTAACAAATTACATGAGTACATGAAACTACAATTTTTACAGCACATATTTTTGCATCAAACAGGCGTATTTAACAACTCCACTTCACTGTAGATGAATTCAGTACCAAGTTTTCGAATCGTCTCATCATGACGGTCCATTACATGAGAAATTAAGAGTATAGATTTTCGGAGGAAACAGCTTGACTCGACATTTCATCTTCTCTTGATGCACAACTAATGCTGGTCTTGAATAGGTTCTGCGTCTTGTGTAGCTAATGGTGCTTTGTAGAGGAGATTCCTTATGCTTGCCACCCACTACCAGGTCTGTGTTAAATGAAGGTCTCCAAAAAAAGGTATCTCGTAGGTGTGCAAGCTGTCAAACTAAGACACTGACTGACTGAATCTCTTGACTTCTCTTGCACTTGAAGAAGTCACCCCTAGTGGCAGATTCGGAAAACTTCGTGAATCTTCGTGAATCTTCGTGAAGCTCCGCCCCTTTTTCTTCCCATCACAAACTTTGTAAAACTGTCTGGAGTTTCAATATTAGATGACATGATATCAATTTACTTTTAAAAAAATACTTCTTCAGTCCTATTATTACCATTGCAGACAGACGTCATGACATCCCAATTATTTTAAAAACTTGAATAATCTATACATTATGAAGCGAATAACATCCAGTTATAGGAATTCAATAGCACAAGGAGTGCATTTTATGTGAGAGAACGAGCTACATCACAAATGGGTGACATGATTTTGTGATGTTCAATCTAGTTCAGACTTGCACCTAAATTATTTAAACTTGAGATTTTCTTAAAAAAATGGCGCCGTATTCAATGTAGGTTAAGTAAAGAGTCTCTGCTCACACATGACCTTGACCTGATTTTCAAGTCCAAACCTGTTGGTTTGTCAGTTAGTGCCCTTGGGCAAAGTTTAATCACCTTCCTTGTTC
Source organism: Sweltsa coloradensis (assembly GCA_024449915.1). Taxonomy (NCBI): domain Eukaryota; kingdom Metazoa; phylum Arthropoda; class Insecta; order Plecoptera; family Chloroperlidae; genus Sweltsa; species Sweltsa coloradensis. The sequence continues at coordinate 566 of JAMZAV010007304.1, read as the reverse complement.
AAAATACTTGGCAGTTTACGACCCCAGGCATAGCATAATATTCAAAACAATTTGTCGGTTGATGCCCTTAGGACAAATCTCAGAGGAAGAGAAAGAAATGTCCCTCTATAAAGCCCTAAGTTTTACCAAGTTCATACACTCTACAAGAAAATGCGTGAAAATAATACCATTCTAATGCAAAGTTTGAAGTTCTTATAACACTAGGAAGCTTCGCAAACGCTTTTTTTAGTCGCGTTGATGGATGAGCTTTTTAATAATAAAATGTAAATATTAATTTAAAATAATAATAACAACATATTAACACGGCCCATTCAAAGCAATCATTAGGTCTGTTGGATCTTTGATTGTTTGTAACAAGGCTGTGAGTAAGGTATAAAATCTCCTGTGAAGTTTTTATACAAGGCTGTGAGAAAGTTCTAAAATCTATCTATATTTTCGTGCTATTTGGGCGGATTCTGACCAAACGGGTGAGGCTACAACGTTCATATTTCACATGGGCATTAAGGTAAGGGTGATGTATTGACTTTTGAAAGAAAAAGTTGAAAAAGTTAGCCAGAATCTATAGA
>JAMZAV010007303.1:0-43561 GCA_024449915.1 Sweltsa coloradensis | reverse complement strand
CTCCGTCAAATGGTTTTAAAGGGGAAAGCCAAAAAAAAGAACCCCCGGGTTTAAAACCCCCGGTAAAAAGGGGGCCATTTCGAAAAAAGGTTTTCCTTGCCTGAAACCCAAATTAAATTTTGGGGAACCCCTTTTTTTGTCGTACCGTAGCACCCCCTTTGGGAAAGCGGATACGGGTCCAGGGGAATTTGTGATGGGCCGCAAGTTAGAACAACCCTACCCACAGCTTCAGAAAATCTCCCCCCAAACAGAAAACTAGATAAACTTTTAGGGAAAAAAGATGGGGTTAGTAAAGCCAAGCAAAAAATAATTTACGACAGGCGCCATGAACTTTTAGAGTTAAAAGCCCCCCCCATGGGGGAGACCAGTCTGGGTGGACGATATGAAGCGGTACGAAGAAGTACTTGACTCTAACCATGGGTCCGCGTTGTAAAACAATTGCAAGCCCCAAAGGAAACCCAATCCGGGGGGAATCTTTCCCCATCACTTCCAGGGGATGCAATACCACCAGGAAATGAAGGGGAAAATTTCCCCATTTAAGGGGGACAAAACCCCAAAACTTGGATGAAGAACCGGAACAAGTTGGCACCTCCCGTGGCAGTGAAACCCCTGCCCCGGGAAATACCCCGTCCTCAGGGTCTACACCACAAAGAAGGGGAAAAAGAGGATAAAGCCCCAAAAAAATTGGGAAATTGTAGTTTTTTTGTTTCTTAGTTATTCAGGTATAAAAAGTAGTGAACAACAGTATTTTTTAGTTATTTTTTAGTTTTGAAAATTTAAACCATGTAAAAAGTAATCAATTTACTTTTGTATCCATAAAAAGGGAGATGTAGAGTAACACCCTAGGGGATAGTTACCCCTTGGCATTCATCAGAAGGTCAGGGGAGGGTCCGGGTTTGGGCATGAAGGTCTCGTCTAGATCCATGTAGCTCACTCACATCTTGTGTTTTATTGTGTCTAAATAAAAAAAAAATGCATAAAAAATACTAAAACCTTTTGTTTCTTAATTTTTAATTTAAGTTTTAATAATTTTTAAATTAAAAAATAATTAAATAATGTTTAATTAAGGTTTTCTTATCGCGATCTCCTGGTTTCGGTGAAGGGGGAAGTTTTGGGCCAACTTGAAATTTTGGGCCCAATGGCCGGCTTTTTTCTTATCGTATTTTCTCTTCATTCGCATTTCTTGGGGCTCGATTTTTTCCAATACGCCATCTCCCACTTTGGGACCAAAAAGTGTTTTAGTTTTTCGGTAAGGTTGTTCGGGTTCGAGGGGACTTTTTATTTTTTTGAAACGGGAAACTAGCCAGTAATGGTCTGTTGGTGTTTTTCCCCAAAATCTGGGTTGCCTTCCAAGGATGGGATTTGGAGGGAAAGGGTTTTCTTTAGAAACCCTTTTTTAACGATTTTCACGTTGCTTTTTTTTTCCCATTGGATTGGCTATGCCTTGGCAATGATGGGTTGTGTGGAACTCCCTTTTCAGTGGAAAAATCTTTAAAACTCTCCCACGGGAACAAATGGAGTGCCCATTATCTGTGACTAACACTTGGGGAATTCCATGACGGCAAATTTCTTCTTATATTTCCAAAGGGTGTGGTTCGCCAATGAATTTTCTTTTTTAATATAACCCCCAGAAATCCAAATAGTGATCTACAAAAAAGGAGATATTTTTTTTCTTGAGAAAAAAAACATATCCATCGACACTCGAGCCAGGGAATGCCCGGGTGTGCGTTGTGTTGCAGGGGTTTTTTTTTTGGTTTATCTGCAAACTCTTGGAAGCTGTACAATGCTTTATAGTTCTCGATTGTCGGTTGACATCTGCGGCCAATACAAAAACATCTCTGGCTTTTTTAAGCATGTTTGGGTTCCAAGGGGGACTGGCATGTACCCCCTTTACCAACACCCAAACCCCGCATCGTCTTTGGTTGATAATTTATATTTTTAAAAACAACCCCTTTTTTGTACACAAAAGCTCTTCTTGGAAAGGGCCCAAATTCCCCGATATTGTTTGGGAAATTTTTTTGATTTGTAAAACTGGCCACCCAAAAAGGGAATGGTCGTGAGGGTTTAAAATGTGTACTTCATTTGTTGCCGTGCATCTTTGGATTTTTTGTAGTCTTTCGTGGTTAAAAATTTGGGGTGTTCAGTCTGATTGTTTTCTTTTTTACTTCACGGTTTTATCTTATCTTCTGTTTCCATCTGAAAAAAGGGAGTAATCCTTCTCGTTTCTTTATTTCCCTCCGGGAAACAGTGCTTTGGGGAAGGAGATCTGCAATCAGCATCCCCCTTTCCGGGTTTTGTATTTTACTGAAGATTGAACCGTTGAAACCTTAACAGCTTTACGTTGTAAGCGTTTTTAGGTGCTTGAAAAATTTGTTTTTTTGGGGATTTTTTTCTAAAAGTTTTAGGGTTTCGGTTTTCAGCTCGGAGGGTTTGGTCTTTCCCTTTAAAGGTTTTTTAAAAACCCGTTCGAAAAGCAAACAAAAATTTGAAAGGGAATTTTTTTCGAGGGACGGCATATTTTTCCTTTCAGTGTTCGATTAAAGTGCGTGAAGCAAACCCCTACAGGTTGTCCACCTTCCCTTTTAAATTTTGCTCCGACCCCAACATCGCTAGCGTCATCGTTTTGTGATTTCGTCAGATACGTCAAATTTAAACTTGAAAAACAGGTCCCAGTGGTTAAAAGTTCTTTTATAGTATCGAATGCAACTTGTTGAGCTGTTTCCCAGGCCCTTTTTGGGTCTTATCTGTAAGTCTTCTTAAGGGTTGGGGCAAAAAATCAGAAAATTTTTGGGGGAAAAAAATTTTTTGCCATGTAGTTAACAAAACCCCAAGAATTCTGAACACCTTGGAACCTTTTGTTGTTCCTTTTGATTTAAACTGTTTGTTTTTTAAAGGGGAAGTCGACCTTCAGTCCTTCGGCGAGTATGGGGACCTAAAAATGGCACCTTTTCATTTTTTTTGTTTGCTCTTGTTGAATTTCCCAGGCAATTTTTCTTGCTCTCTGAAAACCTTTTCGAGGTTAAAAAATCGTGATCTTTCTCTGCTTCTTGTTGGCTATTGTCCGAACCAACCAAGATGTCGTCGCTAAAAACTATAATAGGGGGGTAAACCATCCAGCAGCTATGCAAACGTCTTTGGTACCCCTTCTGGTGCGGTGCATCCCAAAATGGCATTCTTAGCCATCTAAATCGCCCTAAAGGGGTCCAAAAAACGTGGTTAGTTTCGAGCTTTCACCCTTTTAAACTAAAACTTCCAAAACCCTTTCTTTGGCATCGAGAAACACTAAACACTTTTGCTTTTTTTTTTTTCCGGTAGTACCCTTTTAAAACCTTCCCGGAAAAATTGATAGTGTGAGCTTTTTTTTAAAAAACGCTTTTTTTAGTTTCCCGTGGATCGTTTACATATTTTCGTATTTTATTAGGTTTCTGTATGCTACCATATTGCTTATCCTTTTAATGGGTTTCAGGTTCCCTTGGTTATGAAAACCTGCTTCTTCCATTTCTTTTATCTTCTTGCCCCAAGCTTCCTTTAGTGCGTTTGGCCCACACGTCTTGGAAAAAAAATGTTAAAACGGGCTTCCATTTTTCGTCAATTTCCAAGGGGGTTTTTCCCCAAAGGTAATTCCCCCAGGCCTTAAAAAACATCTTGATATTTATCCAGTAATCCCATTGTTGGATTTTTTGTTTTTTTTTAATTTGTGCTTTAAGATTTGCTTTAATTTTTATTAATCAAAGGGATTTTACATGTAATGGCAGATAAAAAATGGTGTTGGTCGTTTTTTTGTGACTTGAAACAAAAAACATTTCTTTTGTTTTCCAAAAGGGTTGCACCGAATCTTCCTTGCCCACATGGTTTTTTCAAAATTACCACCATAGCATGGGGGTTCATTTTGTTTTCATTTTCCCATTGGGGGGTTATCTTTTTTTTTGTTAATTTAAAAAAAATGCTTTTTGACTAATAACGTTACAGGTTGCTCCATGTCTAGTGACACTTAATGTTTTTTTTCTCGGTCGCTAACTCTCATGTTTATTTTTTCCAAAACCCACTGTTTTTTCCCCCTAACTTTTCAATTTTTCCCAAATTTTATATAGTGTTCTCTTTCCCCAACTGATTTGGGGTTTTCCATCGGGTATTTGAATGTGCCCCCTCCCCCGGCTACCTAAAAGGGGCCCACTATATGTAAAAAAGGGGGGTTGTATAAGCAGACGAATAAAGGGGCCTTTCCAAAAAGTGTTTCGGGTTTTCTAAAACATACTGACTTTTATCCTCAAATCATCCAAAACAACCCTTTTAATACCAAAGGGGTTTAAAAAACAGGGTTTGAAAACCCGGGCGGGAAAAGGAAAAAAAGGGGAAAATTTTTAAAAATATTTTCAAAGTATTCTGTTACAAATATAAGTAAATAGGCAAAAACAAACCAGACCCCCGGGTGTCCCAAAAACGAAAGCACTTTGGCGGGGTCCAAGGGACCCCCCTCAAATCTTTTCTTTTAACCCCCACGAAGGGCCCTTTGGGGAAAGGAAAAGTTTTTGAGCGAATTTGGGGAGTGTTTGGACTAAAAAGGGGGGGGATTTTTAAAAGAGGCAAGTAAACACTTTTATATACACAAGGGGTTGATCGAGCAGAGGAGTCCTAACCTCTTTCAATTTTGCTGGGAGGGGGAAAAGATGACTATGATGTTGTAGTACAAAAATTTTGAGAATTAAATTTAATTTCCCATGAGAAATAAAAATATGAAAGGGCCAAAAATTTTTCTACGGCGGGGGAAAAAACAACCAGGTGAGTTTAATCGACACCCATACAACATTTACTTTACACTCCCACTAAGACATGTGAATTGGGGGAATCTAGCAGACGAAAAAGAAGTTGATGGGTCTCTAGTAAGGGATGTGCGGGCCAGAGACTAAGCGACAAACTGCCAAAAAGATCCCCCAAACCACTTTTTATAAGGGTTTACCCAAATTCGGTTATCAGAGGAAATAGGGTAGGCAAAGGTTAGTAATACATTCTGTTTCCCAGTGGCCCAGTGCTAGTAAACCTAACCTTACCCTGGGTGAATGCAATAGTAGGCCCAAAACATTCCACCTTTAAGAAGAAAGAAACTTCAAAGTTAAAAAACGATAACAAAGGGAAGAAGTCCACAGGGGGGTATTTAAAAAGAAAAAACAAAAGGGTTTCAAACTGTAGAGGTTTTGGCCCAAAGGGCCCAAAACCCCTTTCCGGGTAAAAACCCAGGTCATGCCAAACAAAGGAGCCCAAAAAGCAACAAAACTGCGGGGATCCCGGGGGCCCCTTTTGCCCAAGGTTTTTTCGTGGAAGAAAAATCGCAGAGGTCCCAGACAACAAAACCCGGCTGACTGGTCTTTATCGGGGAAACATAAAAATCATCGGGGTTTAAAACCATGGATGGTTACAAAACAACGTTTCCCCGGTAAGGGGGAAATAGGGCTTTAAGGTTGAAAACGGAGCAGACGTGACGGTTTTTTCCAGCTCCTGAAAAAGGTTTAAACGGAAAAATATCGCAATTTTCAAAACCAACCAAAAATTTTCCTTTTGGGGGGCCAGAAAAAGACCACTGGGGTGTTATTTGGGGGTTTGGGAAAGTGAATCTCAATTTTAGAGGAACAGGATTTCCCCTGAAACCGGTATGTAGTGCAAGGCCCCAGATCTAAATTCTAGGTAGACCAGCTATTACTAGCCTAAAAATCCTAGGACTAGACCAACTACCCATCCAAAACGTAAACTACGTTCCAAGGGAAACCCAAATTTGGGAAAAAAAGAATCAAAAAATCTTCACGGTTTGGGAAAAACCCTCCCAGGGGCTACAAAATCAATGTAGATCCTGGAGCGACTCCAAAAGCCATTTTTACTCCCAAAGGGCAGAGCCTTTCCATTGTTAGGTTTTGGGAAAAAAGGGGAATAGTAAAAATGGTTAAAAAAAAGAGTCATAGCCGAAATTTGAAAGAGGCAACCGATTGGTGTGCACCAATGGTGGTAGTGCCCAAAACCAGCAGGTGGTGTCCCCAATATGCGTAGATCTTTCTCACCTTAATCTTTTGTGTGAAACGGGAAATACAAACCAATCCCTAAGGTAGAGCATCCCCTAGGAAAAAAATTGCTGGAGCTAAGGTATTCTCAAAACTAGGGGCGCAAAAAAGCGGGTTTCGGCAGGTTTTCCCCTGGAACCCCGAATCTCCCGCACTCACGACATTCCTTCGCCATTCGGGGGGGGATTTAAAATTTCCCAAAACTTCCATTCGGTTAAACTCGTCGGCCCCAGAACACTTTAGAGAAAAAATGAAAATTATACTCCAAGGTCTAGAAAAGGGGTAGGGGGATCCACAGGATGACAAATCGTGTGGGGGGGAAACCAAGGGAAAAACCCTGTCGCCGTCTTCGAGCTGTACTGGGGAGATTTGAAAAGACGGAAAAGACCCCCTCAACGAGAAGAAAAAAGGTGTTTTCCGTTGACAAAAACACCTTCCTAGGTCAAAGGTCATGGGCCCCAGGGTTGCGCCGGGGCGAGAAGAAAATATCTGCGATTGGAAATGGAAGCACCAAAACGAAAGTCAAAGAAGGGCCAGCGTTTTTTGGGGAAAGGTTAACTTTTCTCGGGAATACATTCCTCGGAAAAACAGAGGGTCCCGAAACCTATAAACAGTTTTTACTCTTTAACCAAAAAAAATCATTGGATATGGGGGCCCCCATCAAGAGGGGGGCCCTTTAAAAAGAAACAAGACTTTGTAACCAGGGACCAATACTAGCATTGACGGGCCCCAAAAAAAAAAACTATTTTTTTCGGCGGGGGGCGGGTCATACGGGTTGGGCGGGGTTTTTATTACAAGAACAAGATGAAAGGGGAAGGGAAAAGACCAAAAAGCATAGGGGTCAAGATCCTTTTCGGGGTGCCGAGAAAAATTATGCGGGAAAATCGAAAAAGGGGGGCAAATTGGGATTGACGGCCGGTCTTTCGAAAAACTCAAGGACTTCATAACCGGGGTGTCATTCTCCTTTTAGGGCTGACCACAAACCCCCCGTCCCTTTGGGTTTAAAATTTCCCAAAGAACTTTGATGAGATGTTCCCCCCCCAGCTACAAGATTCCGAATGCGGATGATGAGAACAGACAAAAATCTTTATTCTCCCGGGAAAAAAAATTAGTCCCTCGCAGTCCCCTCCAAGAAAAACCACTTCCATGCGAAGAAAAAATGAATTAGAAGAGGAAAAAGTCCCCGTACATTTCATTTGGTGAACAGGAAAAACCCAGTCACAGACACATATTTTGGGAAAAAATAATAGAAGAACAAAATCAAAATTCCCAAAATTTCACAGCACTCGTTTAAAAAAAATACTAAAGGGTGGCCCTCAAAGAATAAAGTTTGTACCCAAAAATACCCGGCTTATGGTCCGTTAAGGATGAGCTTTCAATTAAAAGATAGTTTGTTAATGAAGGCACTCGTTCCCTTTTAAAACCCGGAATCCCTTTCCAAAAAAAAATATTTGGGAAAATCCCCGAAGGCCACCAAGGAATAAAAAAAAGGGTGCAAAAGGGGTCGGGAAGCAGTGTGGTGGCCCGGGAATTTTCCACTCCCAAATTTAATTTGCAGTCAGATCATGCCCAAAAGTCATTTAAAAATTCCAGTAACAGTTTATGAGCCAATGATTTTCTTAGAGTTTCTTTTAAGGGGCCCGGGGAGATTGTTGCCTGGGGCCTATTAAAAATTTGAACAACAGGGGACCCCGTGTAAACCGGGCTATTTCTCCCGGTACTTCGAGATCGCTGAGCTCTCAAGTCCCCAAATCAAGGGCAATAATCAACCATTTTCAATAAAATTTTCACGCCAAAGGGTTTCCCGGGAAAAGGGCCCAAGTGACAATGGACCCCAGTTGGCACTTTAAGGGCTCTTTTGAGTTTAAACAGTTTTCCGAATTTACGGGTTCAAGGGGATAACCAGTAGTCCGAAGTACAGCCAAAGCAAAAGGAAATTTTCGGAAAAGCAGCGGTGAAAATAGCGAAACTCCCATTGAAAAAATCGGAAGATCCATTCCTACTCTTTTTGGGCCCATAGAACAACACCCTTTTGCTAACGGGGGTTTTTAAACCCAAAGGGGCTTTATGAAAAAAAAAACTACGTTTTACACTTTCCTTTGTCTCCAAACAACTGGACCAAAATACCGGACAAGTCGAATCCCTTTGGAGGAAGGGGAAAAGAAATAAAAACAAACAAAAGTTTAAATTATGATTTGAAGACACCGATTGGGGCCCCCCTCTATCGCAATTTAAAAACCAAAGGGGATGTGTATGGATAATTGACATGCGGACACACGGAAGAGGGTTTTTCACTGTGCTACCCAAAAAAAGGGCATATGTAGTCCAGACCCCAAACGTGGAGCAAATCAGGAGGGAAACCCATGGCCCCCTAATAACCCGAGCCATACTTCCACAGCGACGGAGAAAAAGGGGGAGGAAAGCCCTTCCCGAGCGAGTAATACCCAGACGGGGGAAACCGAAAGGGAAGAGATAGCCCCCCGGGGGGCCAGTACAGTAGCCAGCCCCTCCTACAAAAGGGTTTCTCAAAAACGGGTCTGTGGTCCTCAGCCATACCAGGGTGGCCCCTTTAAAAACGAAGAGGGGGGAGGAGAACCCGTCCTCCTAGAAGTGGGATTTAAAAAGGCATAACCCCCAGTAGTGTTTCTTTTCCTAGAAAATAAAATTCTCTTCCAGAATAAAAGCAAAATTTAAAAAAGTTCATACTTAAGAGGGGAGGTGTCATCAGGCTATTTGAATGTGCCCCCTCAGGGCCCTCCCTAGAAGGACCCTAAATGAAAAAAGGCGGTGTATAAGCAGACAAATAAAGGGCCGTCCAAAAGTGATTCATTTTTCTAAAAAACTAAAATTTATCCCGTAAACCCAAAAACAATCAAATCCCAAAGGGGTTAAAAAATTTTTTGATTCTTCGCTGAGCTGTCACTTTCATTTTCCCACTTTTTATTTTTTCCCTACACCCTCGGATATTTTATCCTTTTCCCTTTGGGAATTTGTGTATTTCTTCTGGAAAACCCAAAATTATCTTCAAAATGATTCCATTTGTCAAAAGATTTACATTTTTTGCCTTTTGGGGGGGCACATTTTCTCCCTTTTGGTGTTCTCCTCCCCCCAGTATTTGCACATTTTTTTTTTTTTTTATGCCTATCCCTACTCCCTTTGTTTCTTCTAAATCATTGACTTTTTCCCAAACCTATTGCTTTTTGGTAATGAATTTTTTCTTCCCTTTGTGTAAAGCTTGGTCTTTTGACTCTCTGTCTTTTTGCTGGTTTTACAACGCTCTAATGCAGAGGTAATTTGTTAGTTTTTTATCTCGCAGAGCGTTTTCCCGCCCAGTTTTATCTTTATTCCCAAAAGGACAAGGCGATCTTAATGATCTCATCATGCACCTGAGGATAATATTTAAATTTGTCGAGCCAGACGGCGAAGTCTTTTTATGTTTTTGTATGACGTTCTGCCCCTTCCTCCTGTTTCGTTTCTCCGAAAAACTGCCCTTTCTTTAGATCGTTTTAAATTTTCCCGGGGTTAAAAACTTTTCTGTTAATGCGCGCGGGACTTCCCCCCGCTTTAAGGCGTTGGTCTGTAGTGAGGTCGGGGAAGGGGGTTTTAAAGGTCTTTCGACACTTTTTACCCATTGCTAGGCAAAAAAGTAGAAAACCCCTTTGCTCCTCTCCTCCACCCTTCACTCCTGTTGCAATTCATGGGTCATTCCACTCTTAAAGGGAAATAAAACCCCAGTTATAGCCAACTTTTTTTTGGTCGCTTATGTCCTTTGGGATTTGGGGAAAAGGGGAATGTTTTGAGGCGGTCTCCCATGTTTGCCTCAAGTGAGAAATTTCCCTTTAGAATTTCTTTGTTTTTTTCTTTGGGTGAGTTCTTTGACCTAAAACTGCCCATACAGTTTGTTTTTGTTTTTCTAGCTCTTTGCCTTCCTGACACTAAATTTTTTACAAAAAATTCCTTTGCCCTAGGAAAAAAGGTTTATTTTAAAAATTGGCCAGTTTCCATTTAAAATACTCATTTTTAAAGTGTATCTTTTGATATTTTGGTTGCTTGGGGTTTATTTTATTTAGTTTTATCACTCTTTCAAACTTTTCTTTTTTTAAAAGAAATTTTTTAAACTTCTTTCTTTTGACGAGTGCCCACTTCTCGACACCATGTTGAAAAGATTACCCAATGAAAAACTGTTGTTTTTTAAATGAAAATGTTGTTATGACAAATCCTTTACATGGAGTATACATGGGCCTAGTCCATAGGGGATGCATACTATTAAAAAACTTTTCCCCCAAACATTTTTTCCCATGGTGCCAGGGGGTTTCTAAAGAACTCCCCAAAAACTGTAAGTAGAAAAACTTAAGATTTCTCCCGGAGTTTGGCCCGTAGGCCAAAAGTGGGGAAAAATGGGACCCTTAAAAGGGGGAACGGGAGGGGGGAAATTTCGCAAATGAACTCGAATTTTCAAAAAAATAGCCGTCCAATAAAAGGGCCCCCAGTTGCAATGTACGTCTGTGGCGAAACGATGTACTGCGGGAAGCTCGATACGGTGCGGCAGCGTGAGTGGGGCAAACGGTTTCCGCGAGGCGCAAAGCACTTTTATTTCACACCCGGTTCCCCAGTCTCGCCCCGTGGACGATTTCCCAACAGGGGGGGTGCTAAAATCTAGGTGTTTGAGAAAATTTTTATGATCGGGAAAATTTCCCAAAATTTGGTTTTTAATGTATTATTGAATGAAAAAAAGTGTAAAAAAATCTTACCGACTGAAAAGGGGAAGGAAAAACAAGCCCGAAAGAAGTATAATGTATATTCAAAAACGTGTTTTAAGACCACAAGCCCTACTTGAGGAAATGTTGGTACATTTTTTAATGTACTAATTATTAAAAATTTTTTAAAGGGTTTGGTACGTGTAACGTGCCGTTTATTGCGCTAAGCTTCGTATTTCTACATAAGTACCATCATTTTAAATATACATTTTATAAATAAATTTAATCGGAAAATTTTTTACTAGCTGGCAAAGCCACCTCCTGAGGAAACCCCATGCACTGACCCATATGGGGGTATATAAGAATAGGAATTTTAAATGACTTTTGAAGGGAAAATGCTGTTTTTTATTATTCATTTGACATTTGAATTTCAAACGAAATTTAAAAATCGTCACATTTTTTTCTATCAAGTCCTACCCCTTAAAAAATACAGTATGATAGTGTTTCAAAAAATGTACCTATCATTGAGTTTATGCCCGATTTTTTTTTTGACTGCATTGAACGGAAAAAAAAAAAAAAGTCAACTATTCTCCGGGGGATTTTTTATTAAAGACATTTGTTCTGTAGGTGGCCGGGGGCCCAATAAAAAAAAATAAATATTTAATATTTGTACAAACTATTTTTCCCTGGGGTATACCTATTTCAAATTTAAAACATTCAAATGTATTTCTTAATACCTATACCCAATAGCTGGGACCCAATGGCATCCAATGTAATGCACGTATGCTACAACGCGGGCCCAAAGGGACGTATGTTAATTAATGAATTGGGAAAAAAAAATGGGGAAAGGGGAAGGAAAAACCAATTTAAAGTGTGTTGAAAATTTTGAAACGGGGAATGAAATTTTTTTTGAAGTATATTTTTATGTTTGCTTCTTGCGTTATTAATTATTTTTTCTCGGGAAAATTTTTAAATAAACCCTTTTACATAATTTCCTATTCAAGAATGCATAAATAAAAATTTTTAAAACAACAACCCTTTCTCGCTAAGTCGTCGTAACGAAGTACATATTTATACAGAATGAACCCTTGTGCTTTTATTTTTGGGTCAAATTTTTATTTACTTGCCTTTTATAATCCCCATTTTTTACAAAAAAATTTTGATATTTTGATCAGAAAACCATTGTGTAAATGTTGAAGTTTGGGGTACAACTTCGATTTTGGGTTTCGATTTTGATTCCCGGGGTGACCGTTTTGCTGTAAAGAGTGCAGAGAGCTCGAACCAAGTCCATTGGATTATAGAAAAAAACTGTATTATTACATGGAATTTAACGCCCCTGGCATTATTTTCCCCCGGCCCCCCATTAAGTACTATAAAAAATCCCCGGAAGGTCGGTAGAAGTGCGTTAAAAGGGTTTTTAGTGTTTTTGGGAAATCATCGCCGGGAGCAATTTGGGGTTTTTTAAAAAAAGGATCCTCGAGGCGGCAGCCCGGGAAATTCATTTTTACACGAAAAAAGTTTTCCCCTGTTGGTCCGTTTTTTGGAAAAAAAAATTCCAGACCACAAAAATTTCGCCAAAGTCTCCCGCATTACCCCGGGAAAAGCTTTGGCGAAAACCCCGCATGGCTTGCTTTGGGCCCAAAAAAACCGTTTGAGGTAGCTCAGATTTAAAGCGTGAGACCTTTATTTGGAAGGAAAAAAGGGTTTATTCCCGTCACCAAACAATCCTAGCTGGAAAAAATTTCATCCGGGAAAATTTTTGAGCCCTTGACGGAAAAGCCGGGATGCAAGCCTATTTTAAATTTTTATTTCTAGTGCAGTGCGTACAATGTTTTTTTTCATATTCAATTCCAAAAATTTTGTAAATTTGCAAAAAACATACTAAATAGTAAGTGTCTCTAATGCTTTTTTTGGTTGGGAAACCAAAAGGGGGGGGAAACTTCCCGAGATCATAATATCCTTGGGGGACAATTTTTAATTTTGTTTCATGATAAAACCCCCAATGCACTTCTTAAAGGGGTAAACAAAATTATCGAACATGTCAATGTGGGAGTGTTTCGTGTGTTTAATACAATGGATCTACTGAAACACGCCCCCATTTCCCAAAAATGGATGGTCGTAGAATCGAAAACAAAAAAAATTCCAAAACGGGGGGCCTACTAAAATTTTTTATATGCACATTACAACAAACAACAATCACTGCGTGAAATGGTTTCCCCCTTTTCGAGCGGAAAAAAATTTTGGGTTTTTGGTTTTTTTTTATTAAATCCACACAAATATTAAATTCCCCCAAATAAATACGTACGGGCCTTAAAAACAAAAATACTAATAGGTTTGACCGTATAATATATTACCCTTAGGGTAGTTTTAGCATTTTTTTTCCCAAAGAAAATAATATCGACTCTAATACACTAGGGCGACGGTCGTCGCCCGGAGACAAGCGAATGCGGATGCTTAGGCCCACACCCCAACCCCGGCCCCATATACACCCACAAGAGTTGGGGGGTTTTCAGCTATCGCAAAACGCCGCCCCGAAAAAAGTTACAATCTTTGAAACTCGGTATATGACCGGTATGTGGGCCAATGAATCCCCCCCCAAAAAAACAACCCGATCCGACAAATCGTTCTGTGTTAAAAAAGGCTTTTCCCAAAATCGGTTTAAATTCCTTTAAAGGGTGGGGGTGGCTGGGGGGCTGGGGGGGTGGTTTGTTGGGTGGTGGGTGGGTGGGGGGGGGGTGGGTGGCAGTTCTTTCCGGGGAGAGTCTTTTTCCCACAGAGAAAACGGTTTAAACTTAGAAAAAAAAGAAACTTGGGGCCCACTTAGGTGTATTTTAGACGCAGTTTCCTTTTTCTTTTAAAACCAAAATTGGGGGAAAAGGGACCCGAGAAAATCAAAATTTGGATGATAACAAAACGGTAATTACCAAAAGGGGTTTGGGAATTTGTACAAAAATTGAAATTTTTAAGTCACGTTTATTAGAGACTGACTAGAGGTTATTTGAACAGTCGTCAGTACCCAAATCTTCGGCAAGGGAAGAAAATTCTGTGAACAGTGTCATACACAATTACCCCCCCGTCAAATTAATGAGATGGTGAGACCATCAGAGGACAAATATCTTTCCATTTGTGCTCATGACGGTGAGGTGACGAGTCCTATGAAGCGGCTCATCATGATGGCCTGACACGTGACAAAAAAGAAGGACTCTCGAACTATCCGGAAAGAAATTCAAGATCGCTCCTTATTGAAGTAAAGTTCCCGCCAGGGAGTGTAATATAAGGAGTCGCACGATTGAAAAATTCGACATGCGCATTGATGTCTCGATGGTGGTGCTAACTACTAAGAAAAAACGCTGGAGGAACAAATGTGATAGTGGGGCATAGGCCTAACCTTACAGTACTGTTAAAATGTAAAGTAGTAGTTACGAAGTGCGCAATGACGAAGGACATAAACGTCCTGATTGTTCCTAATTAGAAAGAAAATCATAATACATCTAATGTCTAAGACTAATTGAAATAGTAAATGGAATAAAAATTAATCCGGTAGTTGATAGCATATTGTGGTGCTTTCAAAAAAATAAAGCCTACACTATGCTATCATGATTCAAGCATTTATGGAACCTCCGTGTCAAAGACTGCTGGGGTATATCAGATTTCGGGAAAGTGAGCAACATGCTCAAACATGTCACATAAATTAAAGTATGGATGACTGAGTTATTAAACTTCGCAATCAGGATATACTGTTGCGCTAACAGTAAAATATGCGTCAAATGGTGTTGCGCGACATAAACTCACGAACGTTAAGTGTTCCGATTATGAGAAAAGTTCGCCTAAGATTGTTAAAAAGTATTTTCACTGTACCTAACTTGGCAAACAAATCTTTTATCTGTTCAAAATTAACTGAAAAAGGTAATGTTGTGACATTTCATAAACATGGGTGTAAGGTTGTGTTGGTATGGATGAACATTACTCATATCGTAGAGTTGCACCTGAACTGCCCTGAACTCTCAAAAGGAGCATTTAAGGTATCTATGTACATTAGATACAACGTGAACACACGAATACAGAGCAAGGTGAGGGACTTTGGCACAGTAAGTAAGCATATTTTGATCATGAATTTATGGCATCGGCGATAGGCCAATAAATCGTTAAGGGGATTAAACTCACTTCAACGCAGAGGCCTGGGAAAAGCGGATAATGTGTTTGATAATGAATGTTTATAGATCCATGTACAGTATGTTTAGAAGGTAAGCAGACTGTGACCAAGTCCCCAAAGCTCTGGGGGAAACAGAGCAAAGATTTGCTTGACTAGTTCCATGGTGACAGAATGGGTCCCATGGGAAGAACCCTCTGGTCCGGCATCTTAGAGGATTGTCTAATTATTTGTTAGACGACTATCAGTCGTAAAACTTTAGAGTTATGATGCTAAAGGAAAAAAGTGAAGCTTCTCCAAACTTTCTGGTTAGACGTTTAAAGCTAATGACGCGAAGCATACAGGTCAGTCTATAACGTGATTGAGTACGATAACGGGGGGGAATTTACCAAATGAGTTTGAAATATTATCTTAAAAATAATGGTATTGTCCATCAAAAAAACTATCCCTCATATTCCCCCCCAAAATGGAGTAGTGGAACGCACAAATCGTACTCTTATGGAGCGTGTTACGAGGCATGATATTTGATTTCAGGTTTGAAAAGGAAGTTTGGGATCGAGGCCATGAACACTTCTATGTACATAAAGAAATAGAGTCCAACTGCGGCAATAAAGAATGCTGTACTGAGGAAGTGACGGACTGGTTGAAAAAAATAATAGATGTGTCGCACTCGATTTTTGGTCGTAAGCGCCAAGTTCATATCCGGGGATGAAAAGCGTAGAAAACTCGACACAAAAAATCGGTTGATATGGCATCCTGTAGGGTATGGCGAAACTACTAAGGGTTATCGTTGGTACGCGGAAGGACATTCTAAAAAGCTGGATTTGTTGCTCGCTGATATTGTAATCATAGAGTCAGCTGCATGAAAATGTAATATTCAAAATCAGGACAGTAAGATAAGCCTCTGAAGCTTGAACCTGTTACAACATACAGATCCAAAGCATGGGTGCAACCTCATTCGAACGATGATGATAAATGAAGAATGACTTGGAAAAGATTAATCTCGAACAATGATTAATATAGTGAGTTTCAAATGATAGTCAGATGAGGAAATAAATAGTGAGGCGAGGAATTTAGAAGGTGTTTGATTGAACCTGTGCAGCCCAATTGATCACAGGAAAAGATACGCCGATAGACATAGAAAAACCGTTTTCTAAAGGACGAAAACTATGGAATATGCCAGGTTTTTCTTTCTAATCAAACATGATAACCATAATCTGTTGTAATAAACAAACAAAGATCCGCAAAATGTGTAAATGATGATCGCTAGAGCGTTAATGAATAAAGATCTATGGAAAACAAGCTATCATGAATGATTTGCTCAAATGCATGCTTAACACCAATAATGAAACCTGGCATTAGTTGACCGTCCAACTAAATAAAAATGTTGTCAATGTAACTGGGTTTTTAAAAGAAAAGGTGTAGCACAGATGGCTCTGTAGCGCCATAAGGCACAAGGCTTGTTGCAGGGGCTTTTCTCCAGAAATATGGTGAAAGATTTCTTGCGATACCTTTGGCACCTGGTAATTCGAATACTAACATCGATTAAGTATTTTGCTATCGGACTAGCTCAAAATTAGATCTGAATGGATTCGATGTAGATATTCACCACAGTTTTTTTTTGAATGGTTGGGTGAATTGAGGAAATTTCAGCTACACATGTGGAACAGCCAGAGAATACCTTAAGTAGGCTATGAAAATAAGGTGGGTAAGCTAAAGGATGCTATATATGGCCTTTAAACAATGGGCGGCATCGTTCATGGGAATGCTACATTAATATGTTGTACTTGCTTCGAAACATTACTTTTGTCAAATCAAATATATGTCCATGTTGTATGTTGTAGAAGCAGGATTTCCAATCGCATTGTAATAGGCATTACATGTTGATGATTTATTCATTTTCTCTAATAACGCAAGTGCAGAAATTGAGGAACTAAAAAAACAAATCAGGCCACAGCTCAAAATGAAAGGCCTAGGAGAATGCATGGAGATGTTTAGGGACTCATCGAACGGTGACAGAGATAGAAAATCTCGGTACAATCAAAACTAAATCAATCAACAGTATGCAGAAGAAGTTCTTTCGCTTAGATTTGGTATGGAGGTTGTAAGGCGTATGATCCCCGATGGACGGCAAACTTTAAAACTGAGGAAAGAAGTTGACGGGTAAAAAGAATGGTGAAATACAACAAATAATGGTGCGATCATGTAATCCTTCAAGTGGTGCACAAGACCTGGAACATAAGTTTTTCAATTAGGTATAAGTCAATTTAATAAAACGTGCATGGAACGAAGCATTTTCAGCAGTGAAGCGTGATTCTAAAGATACTCTAGAGGGAAACAACTAGATTATATGTTATGTTTTACTAAAGGAGAAGGAAAACTTGTGTTGATAGCAAGATGCAGGTTGTGGAAACTGTGTAATGACGGCCACTCATATTCTGGGTGTCATTGACCTACAATGAGAGAACAGTAAGCTGTAGCTAAGAAAACAAATCTGTAGCACTTAGTATTCAACGAAGCGAATATTATGTTGCAAATTGTTGAGCATGTAAAGATATGCTTTCATAAAAGGATAATATCAGAATTGCAAAAAGGACTAGGGACAGGTAAATCAATTTTTAATGATAAACAGGGGGTAGGCTGGTAAAACTTGTGAAAACCCTGTTTTTCATAATAAGAATAACATGGTGCAGTTAAAATGATCATATGTTAGAGAGTGCGGAACAGGGTGAAGTAATTGTACAAATATGCAGGGGAAAAAAGCCAGCAGACATACTTACAAAAGCTCTCGTCACAAGATAGAGACCAGTTTTGCGTTAAAGGAATAGGTCTACAATGCCTAAACTTGTGTTGTGTCACTTAATGTTTAAAAGTCATTATATTAAGTGAGGGTGTTACATTTATTTGGGGGTTTATAACCTAATGTCTGTTTTGAATTTTCCCGGGTATATTTTCCCACCCCCACCTTGATGTTATTCTTTGTTTGTAACTTCCCTTTTTCCGTTTTACCCCCCTCCTTTTCCCTGTTTCTGCGACCCACACTTGACGTGCAAAAAACTTGAACTTTTCATACAAAAAACCCAAAATTAATCTATATAATGGCAATTCTTTATTTGCCAAACATCTACAACCTCGATGGCCAATTTAGAAAAAAGTAGGAAGGAAAACAGTTAAAGGGGGCAAAGACGTATTTCGTTTTAAGACATCGGCAAGAACTTCCCAGAACGAGGGGGGGAAAAAGTCTGGGTCCAAAAAAACGGGTGTATGGGAAGAAATGGCCGGGTCCAGAGCCTCGTCGTGCAGGAAAAAACACGAGGAATACTGCGCAGAAATCGAGCTAATGTGATTCCTGCTCCTTCCCAAAGAGCCAATTCTAAATTTGCCTACGAGAGAGTCCTCTTCGGTCCTACCTCGAGTTCCATCACCGGGATGCACACCGGCCCATCTTTTAAAACGTCCGGAGACTTCCCCATCGGGGTCTACGTTGCTGGCAGGTCCCATCCACACGAAGTGGCAGCCAATCAGCCGCCCAAGAGTTTGATTTCGCTGGTATATTTCCATACTGTTTTAAACCTTTTTTAAAAAAATCAGTTAGGCATTCCGCTTGTTCTATGAAACATTTATCTAACTTTTTAACCAAAAAAAAAGAAAAAATTTTGAATGTAAGGGCTACTAAATTCCTTTTGTTCTAATTACACAAAGCACCTTTCCCTCCGATCCTAGTGTTCCATACCTTTTAAACCCGCAAAACACAAACATAATTAATTCCGGGTTTTCTTACCCACAAACCCAAATAAACTGTTAGTTTTTGTCCTCGCCCCCAAATAAGCATGCTTTTGTATCACCTTTTGCAATCTACCCGGGGAAATATTTAAAATTAGGGGTGCGTTGATCATATAAATTAGATTGTGATTTTGAAATGACGAGTGAATGAGGGGGACCAAAATGTTTGAACAGGTGCGGATACATCTGCAAGGGTGATGCAGAAGAAATGTATTATCTTATTTGAGGGTGGCAGCTCAGATGGGATTTTGTTGCCCCACTCCAACAAAAAATATCCCACAAAAAGTGGTCAAATACCTCAATTGTTGAGTTGCTCCTCTAGATAAAAACCCTCTGAACAAATTTTTGGGAAAAGAAGGAAATGTTTTTTTAATTAAACCTCAACGGGCACTCCTTTCAAAAATAATATGTGAGGCATTTTAAATGTCATTGTCAATAATAGCCCAAAAAAGTTCATGGTTAAGACGACTAAAACCTTTGCCTACTTTAACCTATATTTTTGCTTAGACTTAGGGTACTTAAAAACCAAATGCCTTCCCACAGAGAAAAGGGGGGAAACGGAATAAATAAATTGCTGGCTGTCGCATTTTGGGGTCCAGCCAGATAAACAGGCACCACACCTGCATGCCTCGACTGGGTCGCTTTGTGTTTCGCAACAGGCGGCGACTGATTGAAAATTCCCGGGGCAATTTAAAAAGCTGTTAAAAATAAAACAATCCCATTCCCTGCAAACAAAAATTTAATGATCACTGTTTTAAAGCAATTGTGCTTGTTTTTATTTACATAGATTGTGTGAAAAAATTGAAAAACCTCAAATAACTTCGGTAATTACTGTTCGATAACATTGGCACTGGCTTTCTGGGAAATAGCCTATATAATCATTTTAAAAAATTTAAAAAAATGGATTGCACAAAATAGAATCTCAATTGCCTACCTGCCGTAAAAATCTACCACCCTAAATAAAAAGTCTTAAATTAAGTCTGGTATAAAAAACAAAAAATTCTTGTGGAACTTAAATGGCTAGGCATAGCGCCACAGATGAGATTTAATTAAGTTTAAAAATTGTACGGCTCCTCCAAGCTATTGTTATGTATAGGGGAGTAATAAAAATGTGGCAAGAACACAGCCCTTCATTAAACTTCCCAACCGCTGTTCATTGTTCCAACAATCGAGAAAATTTTTAAAAACTTTTTGTATTAAAACTGTAAATTTTTTCTATTTTTTTAAGGGTTATCATAACTGCATGTCAAAAGGTGTTTTTCTTTTAAATTTTCAACTCAAATTCTAGGGGCATGGGAAAAACTGACCTTTAGACGCCTTTTCTCCAAATGACACCGAACGGATATAAAACAGTCGGGAAAATAAATGTGGATATAGAAAAAAGCGCTTCACAACAGTCCCAGCCGCTGTCCATTTGTTCCATATCCAATGAAAAAATTTAAAAAAATTCCTGTATAAAACTGTACTTTTTCTACTTTTTAAAGTGGGTTTCAAATGCATGCGAAGGTGTTTTCTGTAAAATTTTCAGCCACAAATCTTTGATAGGGCGGGAAAAAAAAATCTAAACCCTTTTAGACGCCTTTTCTCCGAATGACACGGAAGGGATTGAACAGTCTGGTATTGCCACGACTTGTATTTAAAAGTAGATCATTTGGAAAAATCATTTGTAGTTATTTAAATGTCATATTTCAGAATCAATATTTTTAAATATTTTTGGTTTGGGTTTATTTGTTTGTAAACATTTGGTAATTTTAATAGAAAACTTAAACTACTTGCTTAGTTCTCTGTTTCATTTATTTAAAATTAATTTTTAAAAAAGGTTCTTGCTTAAAAAGGGGGAATGTGCTATTAGTTGTGAAAAACAAGTTTAAATCTACGCCCACAGCCCCGCCTAGTTCATGAAGGCGCTGTGTATTCTCGCCCGTTGCTTAGCGTCTGGTGGCTAGGCTATGTCAGTAGACCTCGTAAATAACGTCGTAAAAAAAGTATTGTCGTCATTGTGCAACCTTTGTTTTCCCCCCAACATTTCCACATATTTTTTTTTTTTCCCATGTTCTCGTTTGAAAAAAGTTCTCACCTCCCCTTGATAAACAAATTTTAAAAAATTGTTTGTATTTTTTTTTGTACACCTTATAAATGAAACAAAATTAATCCTTAGCTATGTCTTTTGGGGCCATCCCCCCTAGCCTACACCTCATCAAGGACGGGCCGTGTCAAAACCCGGGCCCGTTGTTTAAGGACTATGTTTAATTTTAATTTTTAAGCTAACTATTAAAAGCCTGGGCCCCTCCTTGCAAGGGGGTTTGTTAGGGGAAATTGTGATTTTGTGTAAATTTGGGCTTTATCGGGGATACGGGCCTGCCTAGGCAGGCGTGGCGGTGCTAGGTTCAGGGAGCATCATGCCGTCGAGCTAGCCCTACAATATGTATGTGCACTGAGAAATAAGACATTCATCACTTCCGTGTTGTTCTTTACAAAACATGACACCATTCCCATCCTCGTTCGGTCTGGCTCAATGGCTTCCCACCACCCTTTTTTTTCTAGATATTTTTTCACCTAAAGCCGTTTTGAAACCATCTCTCCGTTTATTTTTCTTGATCCTCCTCCAACATTTCCCGATGCACTTTCTTATCCACATCGTGCTCACAAACCCTAGGCCCTGGGCCCTACTTCCGCACCTGTCCGAACTTTTTCCCAAACTTCTCACTTTTTTCCCGACCCCAAACTTAAACTATACACTCATTCCAAACCCATTACGTATTAACGCGTACTGGCCCCATAACCTTTGGAATAATCGTGGGGTGGAAATTTTGGGAAAATCACATCCCGGCAGGGATAAAACAGTTTTTAGTAAGAAAAAAAAAACTTACAAAAACAAAGAGGGAAGTCAACAATAAAATTTAACTGATAGATACAAAGCTACACTACTGATTCATGTTGTGTGCTGCCGCTGGGCCGGGTTGTTTCGTGTTACCTCTGAACTAGGCCTATATCGGGTACCAGCCGTACACAACATTTTTCATTCATATTTTGTTAAATTCTTTGGGAAAAAAATTAAGTTTAATTACTCCGCTTTTTTTTGGAAAAAACAGCTTCAGTAAGACTTTTCCCCAGATAGGAACATGCTAGGGAAAGACCGGCGTGGGAAGGCACTGCAAGGTCGCGTCGCCCCAGCACCTCTTTTTAAATTAGAAAAACACTCCTCATCCAATTTTCAAAAATTAACTCCCTTACCTGCTTTTTGCTGGGATAAGCTTGTCACTGTGGGGCAGACCCCTCCATTTTGTTGTTCTGGTACATTCGCCATGCCCGGGCCAATCGTCCTTTGCTGATGCCCCATTAGCCCCATATCCAAATGAGGGCTACTGAAAGGAGAATGAAATTTGCTATCAATACAAAATTACAATTGTTCTTTTTTATTGGTCTAGACTGTGCTTTTTAAACAAAAAAACAAGAAAAAAATGTCGAAAAAACTAACTTAAGGCTATTCGCCCGCGTTTTCCCACCCCCCAAATTTTCTATGCAAAATATAGTGAAAAAATAAAAACTTTTTTTTAAAGTTTTTCTGAGGGGCAAAGGAAAATATCGCCTCTTAAAAAAATTTAAAACTTCATTTCCCCAAGCACACTATTAAAACTTGGTATTATTTTTTTTGTACTTAATTTTAAACTGGTTTTTTTTGAGGCTGACCGGGGGAAAAACAGTTTTTTTTTTTTTAATTGTTTTTACAAATTAGTCAAAATCCCGCCAAAACAAAAAAAATTTCCACAGGAAAACAATTTAAAAAAAACTTTTAAATCCTCTTAATCCTTGACTGTGGAAATTTTTTTTCAAAGTTGTTCCCACGGGGGTTTTAATTTTGGGGGAAACTACCCTTATTTGTACCCATTTGAAATTGAATATCTTTGTAAATTTTTGGAAGTATCTCTAAAAAATTTTGATGTGCTGCTTCTTATGGTTAAAACAAAAAACAAAAATCTATTTTTATATTCTTCATTCATTTCCAGGGTTTTACAATTTTTAAAAATACAGTAAAATATAAAAAAGGAAAAAATTTTTGGGAAATTTTGCATCATTTCTAGCCAAAATTTTGCTTAAAAAATTTATTAAAATTTGGGAAAAATAATTATTTATAGTAAAAATTTTAAAACAAACTATTTCTACCCTTTTTCAGGGCTGCCCAAAAACTTAAAAATTTAGCCATATTTCAATCTAAAAAATATTCCCAAATAGAAAATATGTTTAGCAATAAAAACAATAAAAAATGAGATACAAATTATAAACACAAAATTATTTTATAAACTTAGAATTATTTGAATTAAACAAAACAAACAAAAAAATAAAATTCACTTACTTCAATTAGGGGCTATAGTTTACACATACTCAAACTGTAAACCTACTTAAAAAAGTAAAAAAATAAACAAATTAAAAATTTTCAGTGTTGTCCACGGAACACTTCCCCCACTGTCCCAAAAAAAGCATAACCCAGGCCCCGCGATTACACACGGCCTATGCCAAAACCCGTCGTCGAATCATACTGTTATTAATTACCGAAACGTCGCTGTCGCTTCAGTCGCTTATACCGAACACATTTTCGTCTCATTACTGAAATTTTTAAATCACTCAGTTCCCCCTCCAAACTATCAGAATCTAAACGTGTGTGGGAAAAATGTATGTTTGGGACCCGGGAATTTCTCTACAAAAAATTTTACTCAAAAACGGTCCCCAAACCCTTTGGGAAAAAGGGAACATTTCTTTCACCCCCAAAATCGGTCTCTGCTCTGCTCTCAGCTCTCTCTCTAGTATGTGGTCTATTGCTATGGTCCCTCCCCCTTTTCCCTTGGGTCTCCAGATCTTCTTCTCCCTAAACCCTTTTTCTCATACATTCTCCTGGGCCCCTCTCTTCCTCATTCTTTTTTCATAGCCCAAACCCCTTCATGTCCTTCCCATCCTGTCACCTAACTTCTCAACTCCAAACATCACTCTGGTTTTTTTATCTCAGCTGTGTCCTTTACTCCTGTCCCTAATTTCTCCCCCCCAAACATATCTTTGATGTGTGTTAAACCTTACAAATTAATAAAATCCTCTATGTTATGCAAAATATAAATTATGTTTATTTTCTACAAAATTTTTTCAAATACTACTAGCAGTACTATATTTCTTAAAACTTTTTTTTCTTATACTTTTTATGTTACCTTATTTTTCACCTTCTCCTTCGGAGTTATACTGAAAACCGGCATGTCAAATTGAATCAAGTTTTTGTTTGTGTTGTTATTATAAACAGATTTTACAAAAGAAATCACTAGGGATGGTAAATTTTTAATTTACACAATTATGTTTTTCTTACCTTTCTTCCAAACCCTTGACTGCCCATCAGGGCCTTGAGGTTTCTGGCTTGCGGTTCGAAACCCCTTTTTTTGCTGTCTCTCCAAGTAAGCTGTTTGTTAGCCTCAATGCCAGGGGGCATTCCGGGCCCCAAGCGGGCAAGGCAGAGGTTCCGTTGGCTCTGGTGCCTCATGTTTTGGGGATCGGTGGTCCTACCCGCTTCTTTCCTGGACACACGAACCCGTAAATCAAAAACCCAAACTATCCGTAAACTTTCAAAACCAAAAAATTAAAAGGGGGGGGGGTGAGCTAGGTCCAAATAAATGCCCTGTGTTTTATGTTGCAGCTGAACGGGTTTGGGAAAAATCTTTCAACCAAAGAAATTTTGCATGAAAGTTTTGATACCACACTTGTTGACAAAAAACCATTCAAAATTTTTGTGGGAGTAACCCAATTTAATCTAAATGTATAAAATTGGAAAAACCAAACGGGGTTTTTAATTCAGGAAAACCCCGCAAACCCTTTTTCTTACGATTTACCCCTAAACTTGCGCCCACATTGTTTAAACTTGAATGTCATAGGCGCCGATTTTGACTTTGCGTGGGGGGGGTCAAATTACGAAAAGCTGGGTCTGGGCGAAGCCCCCGCCGCCGGAGGCTTCACCCTAGGTGAAAAATTTTTTTGGGGGCCCACATTATGTTTGATGGCCTAAAAAGCTATTTCGGGTTGAAAAAATGATAAAGCAAGACAATATTCATTAAATGTCTATCAAACAAATAAATTCCCATAAGATCGGTATATCTGATTCGGTTACCCCGGGGACCCTATGCCCTTACAATAACTATTCACGCAAAATTTGTGAGTCAAGCAAAAACAAAAAAAAAAACATTTCTTTTTACATTTGAGTTGCTTCTTCGCTGAAAAAATCTGGGGGGGCTTACGTTTTTTGCAAAAAGCAATATCATCAAAATATTTTTAAACAAAATTAAAATTTTGGCTTTATGGTTGATACGCATACTATCTATACTTTCTTCTTAACTTTATGTAAGGAAAACGAAGGGCCCTGGTAGAAAAAATCCGACAGGACAAATGTTTTAAAAAGCAACTCCTGTTAAAATTGGACCCTTGGAATTTTTCACTTTTGGGAATCCCCCCCTGCATCACAGCTGGGGGGGCTGACCCCCGTCCCCCCCCCCCGTATCGGCCCTATGGATATGTGTAGTCTAAAATTTGATTAAAGAAACAGAAAAATGGAAAAAATGTCAAAAGTTTAAACCCAAAATTGATAATTGCGGAATTTTATAAATTTTCTTCAAAACCAATGAAGTAAATTTAGAAAAATCATCTGGATCTCATAGATTGATTCTTTATTAAATTGGTGTGAAATATGATACCAATGTTATTATCCTTTCCAGGGGAAAAAAAAAAAACTTAGTGTTAAAAATAAACTCATCTCCGCGCAACCCTCGCGATCCTCTTTCGTCCCGCTGAGGGGGAGGTTTAAGACTTATGGTCTATCTTTTGGGCGTTTATAATAAGTTGACGGTAAAAGAGAAAATATGTAGAAGTCTCTTGCAGAAAAAGGGGTATCCCACACGCTAATCCTGACATTTGCTGTTTGTTACGAAAGTTTTTTGTGAAATGTAATTTTTCCAGTGAATTGGGAATTTTTAAAAATTCAAATAGAAAGAACAGGGATCTCCCCCATACAAAGGGGAATATGAAGTCTTTCGCAATTTAAAACCCCTTTAAAAATTAAAAAACTCCACAACCCTTAAAGTTCCATGCTATTATTCGAAATGTGCATAAATAGTATGACGATCTTAATTCCCATTTCTTTTTTTGTAGGGAGTTTTTTCCCAACCCAGTAAAAATTGGGAAGGGTAACTCCCAAAGGGGAAAGGGAAAAAGATGATAGTAATTTTTATCGCTATATCAACTCTTCCAAATTTTAGTAAAATTTTGAAAATTTTTGCAAATGAGGTTATTGAATGAAATGGATGCTTGGGTTTTAAATGCAACCCGCAGGTTTCAGGAAAGTAGATCCCACAAAAAAGATTTTCAGTTTTTACAAACGGAAGTAAGGTTGGAGCTGTCTTTTTTGATCTTAGGAAAGTTTTTATTTTACCTTTTTACCCTCTTAAAAAACAAAACCAGGTAAACTTCCTTATTTGTTATCGTATGGCGAAAAAATTTTTAAAAAAAAAAAATGTTTTTTCGACCTATACAACTCTTCCAAATTTTGGTAAAATTTTGAAAGTTTTATAAGTTTAGTATTATTACCTTGCAAAATATATATATAAATTATATATTTATATCGCGACTTTCACGGATTGAAAATTCAGACATTTTATTTTTTGGTAGTCCTTGGTTTTTATTATTATTTTAACGTTTTGGGCGTTCTCCCTGCCCATCTTCAAAGGAAAATTTAAACATTAAAAAATTCAAAACAAAAAAAAACCTTTCTTCTTAAAAACACTGCAACTGATACAAAACAAAACCAAAAAACTTAAAAAAAATAGGTACAATTTAGAGTGCAAAATCTTAGGTTTTTATAATCACTTTTTTGATAAGTGCACAGGGAAATACAAACAGTATGACGTAAAATTACTTGAACCAATCACGAAATTTCGGGCCATACTACCAGGGCCCAAAACTCACGTGATGCCCGCTCTAGGGCAGACGACCGATTAGCGTGCCCGTGCGCGCCTATCAAAATGTGAAAATGCCCCCCCTTTTTTTTTTTTTTTTTTTTTTATTTTTTTTTTTTTTTTTTAATTTTTTTTTTTTTTTTTACTAATTTTACATTTTTTTAAGTAAATATAAGTGAGCTGAACTCTAAACAAATGTTTTTTAAAAATATAAACCTGGTTGTTTAAATGAATTTATTTTTATCTTAGGGTAGATTTTTATTTTCCTCCCCGGGTGTCCGGGCCGCCTTTGGGTGGGGGAAAAGGGGGAGTCGCCTGCCACTTATTCGGATCCATGGCCGAATTGGGCTCGGTGCCGTCTGGTAGGCGGGGGCCCTTCATAGTCTGGTTTACCAGGACTTTTTGGTACCTCCCCCGGTTGGGGGGAGTGACAGGGGTAGGGGGGATTTTTTTTGTTGGGGTTGCATCTGTTATGCTTTTGGGGAAATTACTGGGGGGAAGGTTTTAATTATAGTATTGGTCGTAAGTGGGACCGATTGCGTCTCCGTTTAACCCTTTTGAAAATTAGGATTTGTAGGATCTGGGTGGTATCAAGTTTAATACAGTTCCAGGGACCCCCGATCTTTAATTTCTCCCCTAGACTGGTTTTCAGGGAATAAAGGAGAGAGTGGTTTAAATGTTGATCTGAATATTTTCTGCTTTTTTTTGTATATTTTCCATTTTTTTACAAACAATGTTGTTTGGGGTAAAGGTTTTGCGCAATTTTTTTGAACGGGAACGAATGTTCCAACCGCCTCCCATTAACATCTGCGCAGGGATGGGAATTCTGCTTCGGTGGGAGTTTTTATCATTATTGCCCTTCCCGGGGCTCGTCCTGTCTTAAGGGGGCCTTTATGATTAAAACCTTTTTTGTACCCACGGGCTCTCTACCATGCCATTACTTTTGGGGGATACGGGTAGATTTTGTGGTTAATGTCCCTTTTCACAAAAATTTGACAGCAAATGGAGTCAAAAGGTGGTCCATTGTCTGACTCTTGTAGGGGATTTTCCTAGTTCTAAAAATTTGTTTCAGGTTTTGTATAAACCCCTTGTGAGTTGTTGTTGTCTTTCTCGTACTTCGACAAATTTTGATGATGTCTCACGAGCATGTAGTCTTGTTTTCCGTTTCAGGAAATCCACTCCGATCTGTCCCCGGGGGGTTTAGAATTCGTGAGGGAACAAGGTTCCTCCCCCATGTTGCTTTCCACAAACATTGTAAATAATACATATATAAATTTTTTATTTTTACCACCATTGAGTGTAGATTTCCCCATCCACAATGTTACAAAATTTTTACTGTTTAATTTTTTTTTTTCATAATTTTCTTTATTTACTTAATGTCATGATTACTCGTAAAGGGGTTACATAACTTATCTTAATTACCTTGGCATTCACCTCTCCCCCGGGAGTAACTGTACATGTGCCTGTCAAGAGAATAAGTTATTACTATCTTGTATTTGCTCTTGATAATTTGACACTTGGACTGCTAAAATCATGGGTTTTATTCGGCATTCATGCCTGGCCAAAAATTGCTTCCGTGCTTTTTCTTGGCGGGTCCACCCCCTTTATGGGGATGTGGGGTTTCTGTTTTAAGGTTTCTTTCGTTGAAATTTGGGATAATAATCGGTTTCCTTTTAAGAAAAAGGCCATCTTTTTCATAAAATTTCCCCCTTTATGCGCCCGTAGGGGTTTTTCTGTGCCGTGAGATACCTTGTTTGCCCGTTTTCCCCGTTTGGGGGCCAGCCCTCTCTGAATAGCTTTCACCTTTTGTAAATTTTTCATGTCTTTGGGGGGCTAGCTTTAGTTTATCATTTTTTGGTTTTTACATGCTAAAAATGCAGTGGGTTGCATTTCTTCCCCTTGAAGGGGTCCGATTTTTTCCCATTTTGTGAAAGGGGCTGTGCAAAGGGGTCGGCTGGAAAGTTCCTTTCCAGGGACATGTATCATTTTTTTGGGAGTATCTCATGAAACGAATTAGCATCTTTGAAATCTAGGGGGATAGCGCTTTCCCAAAGGTTTCTTTACTATGCCTAAAAGAGGCTTGTGATCTTTCCCAAATTTACGGGATTCCGAAGGTAAAATGAAAATGTTTTTACTCCTATACTATTGCAACTTTCTTTTTTGATCGGGTTTTTTTGTTTGGGGTTTACGTTAAGGTACTGAACCATATCAATTTGGGCTTTTGTCTTTTGGAGGAGCACGGCCCCAAACCCCCTATTTGGGTTTCGTCTACAAAAACCCTTTGGTTTTTTTTTTATCAAAAAATCCGCCTGGGGAGTGCTTATCAGGGCTTAAGGCGGTTTTAAAAAATTCTGAAGGGTTGAGTCCCACAACCTTCTTTGTCTTTATGTAGTAATGTTATAAGTTCACTATTTTTTTCACTTCTAAGGTGTCTGAGCGGGGCCGACGAAACGTGGTTTATACTCAGCCCTGTAATCGTACAGAGACCAGTCAAGCACTGCAAGGAGGGGTGACTTGTATTGGCGACTGGGCCGTACGGCGGGTTCCCCGCGCAGGCGTTCGTCATGAAATCCAACCCCCCACTCGACGGACGTCCTTCCGCGGTTGCGGGCTGCAACCCCCTACTTCTCCCCCAGTGCTGAAAACCTGGGACCCGAAAGCGGCTTCTTAGTATGTCCGCACGCAGTCTTCCGTGGGGCAGTATTCCGGGCGGACGGTGCCTTGGTCTCGACGTTCGGATATAGTGGTACCTGAGATCTAATGTTTCACTGGGTTGCCTTTTTTCTCAGACTGGCTGGGTTAATCCCCCTGGTTGCCTCGTGCAGTACCGTTGGGTCTTCCTGGGCATGTCCTAATCGCTTAGGGCTGCGGAGCCAATGTAGCCTCTTGGCAACTAAGTGGGGGCCACATACTCTGCTTGGGTTTTGAGGAGGGGGCTACGCATTTTGTTTTTTTCTGCTCAACAGGATATTGTATTGTTCCTATTAAATATGTAACCCTCCTCGTTTTCGTCCATTTGGTCCCTCCCCGTCTGCGTGGGTGAACCCTAGAGAACAGTGCCCCCTGAACGCTGATCCTTAGGGGGAGAGCGGCGTGCCTTTTAGGTACTATCCTCCTTTACCGCCGTCCACCCATGGCCCGGGGATTTCGAGTCTCCTACTCGGGTTTGCTTAGGGCGGTGGCGATGTCGGGCGTGTGACTTTTGAAAGGTACAGGATCCCCCCACTGCTTTCGGTCCCTTTTTGTTATCGGGTATGGGTTTTTCCTCTCGGTTTTTTGGCTCAGGTACGGGCGTCCATGGGTGTTGGGGCACATTTGGGCACTTCCCATTCCAACCGTTCGTAATGGTAATATCTTTCCGCGTTGTGTAGCAGCTTCCCCTTTGCATCTCTGCCCATTTCATCCCTAGTGTTGTTTGCCCGCCTAGGTCTTTTTGGGCGAAAGAGCATTCGGTTTCTACTGAAGTTGGTCGAGCTCCTTTTCCCGGGGTTGCGCAACTAGCAGGTCTCTACGTAAAGGTACGTAGGTGTACGTTTTCCGCTCCTTTTCACGTACAAACAAGCATCAGCTTTGCTTTGTGAAACCCCAATTTGGTTATTGTATCGTGGGCTTTGAATTTCCCAGGTCCTGGCCATTGCTTTGGGCCGTAAAAGTTTTTATTGAGCTTGCACAAAAGGTCTTCCCTGTCCGGGGAAATGAAAAACCCTTCCGGCTGCTTCATTACACTTCCTCGGATGGTTTGCCGTTGGGGGAATCAGTCGCACATTCTGTCCTTATTTTTGGGTTTTTAACGTGGCTATGCGAGTAGGGTTCTGTGGTAGCGTTTTGGGCCCTGGGGCAATTCTCGTCGTAGTTTTCTCCGTATTTCTGAGGAATCCTTTCGCACAAACCCGGCTTTGAAGCGTTCTATTTTCCGCTTAATTTTCTTTCCCTTGAGGCCCACTTGCTTCCGATTGCCTTCTTTTTTCGGGCGGGGTAGTCAAGCCCAAAAGTGGGTTGCCATGAGAGTTCATTTTCCCCCTTTTGCCGCTTTTGCCCCTTTTCCTTCAGGTCTCCCTTCATTTGGGTCTTTTCTCTCCACTTCCTGGTTGAGACCTCTTCTCTGGCTAGGTACATAGCCCCTTTTTGGAGGAATCCTTTGCTAGGTCTTGAGGATTTTCTGGTGCTTGGGAAGCCGGTTGGGCTGTCTCTTGATCTTTGTCGCGGGGGTTATCTGCGTGTTCCCGGGGCTTCCGGGTTCTTGTGAGTTTGATTTTTACCTGGTCACTTTCGTTTTTTTCCCTTTCCCGGGTCTTTTTCTGATAACTTCGAAGCTGTCTTTCATCCTGGTTTCGTGAATGTGGGGTTCTGCTACGATGATTTTCCCGGTAGTGTTTAGTATGGGGTTTCCCCTTGGCTTCTTCGCTGTACCCAAAACAGAGTTCCTTCTTGGGCTCGGGGGTCTAGCTTCTCCTCTTCTCCTTGGGGTTTGTTGTAGACTTTGCTTAAAAAACTCGGATGTGGAGACGTTGGGGTTTACGCCGAACCAATTTCATACGATTTTCTAAACCGTTTTCTGGGCAAGGGGGTTTTGTAGGTAGTTGGGGGTACTACTGCTTCCCCAGTACTTGTTGGGAGGGAGCTCGAGTAGCATGCATTTCCATTTCTGTAAGGGAGCGGTTTCTTCCTTCGGCTATCCGTTTTGTTTTGGGGGAAATAGGGACGAGAGTTGCAGTTCGATGCCTTCCTCGTCCAGGAACGATTTGACGGCTGCATTTTTTTATTCCTCCCGTTTCGCACCTAAACTTCTTTAAATTTTTGGGGTTTTAAAAATGTTTTTTGACTCTTGCCGAGTAAACTTTTAGCTTGTCCAAAACTTCGTCTTTAGTTTCAGTGGGAACCGTGCATACTGGGGTAGTCGTCAGTCAGTGTCTGTGTACCTCTTTCCGCCAGGGGTTTTTGGGGATTCATCGGGCCCCCACGGTCAGAGTGGACAAATCCGAGAGGTTTTTCTGCCCCCTTTCCCCGCTTTTCTTTGGGGAAAGGCTTTTTGGTTAGCTTTCCCTTCACGCATGTAAGCCTTTTCCTGCATGTCCAGTCACCGGTGTCATACCCCGTTTCTAGTTTTCTTTCTTCATCTTCTGACGGGGTCGGGGGTTTGGTGTCCCTCGTCTGTGCTAGGTGGGTGCAGTTTCATGATTTTCCTCTTTGGTAGCAGACTTTGCGCGTTGCCTCGTTTCGTCCTGTCTACCAAATTTGAAGAGTTTTCTTTTTTTCCCGGGGGCCTATGGCTAGGGGTTCCCGGGTTTTTTAGACCGGCCTGATTGCTGTCGAATTTTACTGAGAACCCAAGCTTGGTTTGTTGGGGACCGATTCAGGGTGCCGTCGAGGCTGGGGGTGTAAACCCGCTTTTGACACACGTTCACGGGTCTCCTGGGAGACGACCCACCTTTTCACTTCAGGGAACCCCCCCCCCCTCCCTCGGACTGCATGGGGCTCCGTTTGCGAGTGAGACGTGCCCCGACTTCTCGTCAGTCCCTTTAAAAAATGCCCTTTCATTGCATGTGGCAGTTTTCTCCCCATCAATGAACCTGTGGTTTTTTTCTTGACTTCCTCCGCCCTTTAAAAATACGTTCGCGGTTCTTCCTCGCTTGATCCGGCCTCCTTTTTTTGGCCTCTTGACTTTTCCCTGTTTTAACTTTTTTTCTCTCTTGAGGGTCCGGCAACCTTCTTTTGGTTACCGGTTTGTTGCAGTGGAAGCACTTCATTCTTTCCTGTCCGATTGAGGTCCGGGTTTTTAAAACAGCTTTTTTGTATTGACCCCCCAAATTTTGTTTCCGTTCTTCGTTAAACTCGTCCTTGACTTGCCGATAACGAATTCCAGTGTTTTCCCCTCGGTTCTGCCTCAGGCTGTATTAGCATGCCATGTTCTCTGGGAGGCTACACAACAGGAGGGCTGCGCGTGGTTTTTTTTTGAGCTCTTCGCCCCCTCCCCTGAGCTCATTAAATAGCCAAATGTTCTTTGATGTGCTCATCCTACTTTGCTCGTTTTTTAGCCCGAGGCTGTACAGTTTCCTGAGGGGAAACAACTTTTTAGGTTTTAAATTAGACCTTTCGTGCACCTTTCTCAGGGCCCCAAACCACCTGATCGGGGCGGACGTTTCATTCCCCACGTGGATCGCTGGTCGTCGTCGAGAAATAGGCAAATTGTGGCCCTGGCACGTTTTGGGCTTTCTTTTTCCATGCTGTATTAGGCTGCGATGGCTATCTTCCTAACTGTGTCCCCCGAGGGCGTCCTTGCTCAACAGCATTTTTTATTTTGAACTTTCCCCACTGGTATTTTTTTTGTTGAGTTTTTGTTGGAGACTTTTCCCGTCCGCGGAAAGACATGGCTGCCCTTGGGCTAGGGCCCAGGCTAGGCTTAGGGTTTGGTTGGTCGCTCACCTCTTGCGCCGACTCTGCTGGGATTAGAGAGTTTTCGCCGAACTGTGGGGTAATGACTTAACACTTTTTCCTACAGATTTAACTATGAAATAGACCATAACCTGTTATAAGTTCACTAGTTTCTCGTCACTTCTAAGGTGTCCTGAGCGGGCGACCGAAACGTGGTTTACATACTCAGAGCCCTGTAGATCGTACAGAGACGCGAGTTCTACACTGCAAGGAGGCGGGTGACTTGTAGTTGCGACTCGGCCGTAACGGCGGGTTGCCCCGTCGCGCAAGCGCGTTCCGTAAGCATGTAATCCAACAATAACTGTCGCAGGTGGATGTGTTTCTCGAGATTAGGGATAAACTTTTCGCGAGGAGTTACCATTCGAGAAATCGCTGTAATTCTAACTTATTCTCGGTTGTTTCTTGAAGTTATTGCTTCAACCTTGGGCGTTTATGAATAGCATGGCCATCTGAGATACATCGTGACTAAAAAGTCAATTGTACTGACTGCTATGCTTGAACAGTTTTTCTTTATGAAGCGAAAGTTCTTAATTTACTCTGGCTCGACAAGAACGAGCTTGAGTCTTTTGTCATGGCTACCTCGGGACTCTTTACCAGTTACCCACCAATTCCGTCATGTAACGAATATACTCCATCTATACCTTGGATTAAATCATTTATTTCCTTTTGTAGTAACCTCTGTGGCACTATTGATGCCGATGGGAGTGCCTGAGGACACTCTACAACCGGCCCAAAGGGTCGTGGCATCGGCCAAACCAGTACACAATTTAGTGAACTTTTCCTTGACGGGAATTGCCAAAAGGCTGAAGAAACGTCCAGTACTGTAAAAACTTTAAGTTCCCCTTCAAATCGGAAAGATATAGTTTCTCGAAATGGGTAGTTGAAAATGTTCACCTTCTTTATAGAATTTGTATAGAGTTCTGGGGTCCATGCAACTCTTATGGATCCATATTGGTTTGGATCAATAAACTACTGGAGATAAACCAATCATGTCGGTTCATTTTTCTTTAGCAATAATATTGCTTTTTTACCATTTTATCTAGCGCATTTTTAAGTTTTGACTAAGAGGATATTGGAATTTTCCTTAGCTGATAAACCTGTGGTCTTGTGCGCATTTTTGTCTAGTTGTATGTTATTGTTCTTCTATGACAAAGTTTGCCTTCCTTTAAAAACATCATCATATTTCCTGAAATGATTTGGCTGCAGATGTTCTGTGTAGGTGTACTAATATTTGTTGCAATTTAATCTTTTGGCGTAAACCTAATTCTTCACAGGACTCGTTTCCAAGAATAGGCGGAATGTAAGTAGGAGCTCCCGGTTTTATGTAGAACTCGAATGTTGTAGATACTTGGTTTGACTTGGCAATCTAGCATACAGTTTATCATTCTATTTGAATACTGTGACTCTGTTAAATGCAGTTATTCTTAGCCTTAGTTTCCTAGCAATCTGGCTTTCTACTTAGTGTGTTATAAATGTCTGGTGAAATTACATTTCACGCTTGTGATCCTGTATCTAATTTAAAAGCTACTTTTAGTGCGTTTGAATCCACAATATTCTCGAGCCATTCAGTCTCGTTAGATGCAATGATCTACTAACAAGCCTAGGCTTTCTAAACTAAAACTCCTCGTCAGACCATTCTGCTCTCTGTTTTGTTAGCTTCTACAGATGCAGTTGCTTGTTGTATCAACTTACATAATTTGCAAAGTTTGTTGACCTACCACATTTGTTACTGTGAGCGGTCCATGCTGGACACTCGCGATACGTGTGACTATACCACAACTGAACAGCTCTAGTTTGCAGCTGTACCATTACTGTTTTTTATTGTTATCCTGTTGAGCTTGTTTTCATTCTGCTTAAATCTAGGCTAGGTCTAGGGCCTAAGGCTTGATTGAATGAGAGGGGTTTTTGTACGTCCATAACTGAGGTGCCTTGCAACTTTCTGTTCCAGACATGATTTTGACCTGTTTCTTAGAATTTTCGATTGCTCAAGTAAATTTATCCGCCTTAGCTAATGACATGCTTTATGTTCTTTTAGGCAGTCGTTCCCTCATGCCTACATCTGAATGCCCCATATCAGCCTATCCTTAAGAAGAGAATCTGTTAGTTCTCCGATTCACAGTTTTTATTTTATTACGCAGCATGAAGAACATATTGTCTACCGGTCCCTGGTTTCTTCTGTTCTGCTCAGAAAAACAACCATCTATATACGTGGTGTTTTTGAGGGTATGTAATAATGTCAGAAAAGGCGTCTAAAATTACCTGGTAAGTCTGGAGGTATCCTCTGGTAGTTTAGTGTATTATATACGGCAAGCCCTTTCATCCCCAAACATGGAGCAAATCCAGAAATCCTGTTTCTTGGGCTGCCTTTGTTGTCCAATATCGCGACTCATATATATTTTCATACCTAACCGCTGACGCCAAACCGCAGCCAATTTTTCTGCGGGATTCTCGCCCGGCCGAGAAACTGCCTCATGTTGTTTATAACTACCTGTCATTATTATGGGACCTAGCGCATAGGTCCTTGACAATGCATATCTGACAATAAAACCATTATGAATGTGCAACAATGCTTATAAGGTTTTTAATAATCAGCTTATGAATAAGTGCACAGTGAAGATACAAACAGTAGTGGACAGGTAATTACTGTCGAACCAATCACGAAGTTGTCGGCCATATTTACCAGTGCCTCAAAACGTCCCGTGATCGCGCCGCTCTAGTGGCAGATCGACCGTATTAGGTGCCCGTGCGCGCCCTTATACAAACATGTGACACCTAATAGACAACATTTTAGGTTGCAAGCTAGTGCACCGCTGCCAAGCAAGCGTGCGCTAGAACACTCAAGGCACCTTATACTGCAGAGCAGATTTGGGCCGTTTTCGAGGCATCGCACAGGCAACACGTATGTGAATGAAGTTAAAAAACCGTCTTAATCGGGAGGGGTTTGATGTTACCTGACAACATATATTAAATTTGGTTGAGGTGAGGACCATCCTTTCCTGGCGAAAACGTGGGTTAAACCTGCTTAAAATCACTTTCCAGGATGTTTAGTTCTCCCACTACTACTCACTACTAACTACTACCTCACTACTACTCACTACTTAACTACTTAACTATCTACTCCTACACACTACTTACTACGACTACTACTATATAATTCGCCAATTCAACAAAGCAACGATTGTGCACGAACGGGTGAATGACACCATTTCCAAACTTTGCATGGATATTGAACTACGAAGTTCTTCGCAAACCTTTAGAAAAAACAAGTGTAAGAAAGTTAACGGTGAGTCAAGCAAATTGGCAATTTCATATTAATAATTTACTCAAATAATTAATTTATGTATATATATAGGAGTAAAAATGTGTAAGATAAGAGAGATATACTGCGTGTTATTAGTCTAAAAGCCAATAGTCCATATATTAAACTTCTTGTTCTTTGTATATTTCAAAGATTACTCCGTCAAGTAAAATGTGCAGCGGAGCAGCGGGGAAATGCGTGCGTGTCGTTTACATCTCTTCGTCTCTCTCTCTCTCTCTCTCTTCTAAACT
This sequence comes from Sweltsa coloradensis, assembly GCA_024449915.1. Taxonomy (NCBI): domain Eukaryota; kingdom Metazoa; phylum Arthropoda; class Insecta; order Plecoptera; family Chloroperlidae; genus Sweltsa; species Sweltsa coloradensis. Next base: position 6,927 of record JAMZAV010007303.1, on the reverse strand, counting down.
CGCTAGTCTCTCATCTCGTCTCTCTCTCTCCTCTCTCTTCTCATTCCTCTCGCTAACTAATCATACAACAATCGTCTCTCTCGAATCTCCTTCTTCGGGCACTCGTCTATCTCGTCTCTCTCGACTTCCTTGTCTCTCAATCTCTCTCTCTCATCTCTCGATCTCTCTCAATCATCCCTCTCTCCTACTCGCGTCTCTTCACTCTACTCTTACTCTCACGTCTCTCATCTCTCCTCTTCCTACTCTCGCTCCTCGTCACTTCGTCTTCTCTCTCCGCTCTTAATGTTTTTCGTTATAGTTTTATATTTAATGAAGAATACCAGAACGATTTCCTCATACCATTGCTCGCACGGCGAGCCAGGCACTGTCAAAAGCTGTTGGGGTGGTATGATGCCTAACTCACGAAGAGCGTGCGGCAAGGCAAGAACGAGTGGTCAATACCGTTGACAAGCACAAAGTAATTTAAATATTACTTTTGACAGCAATTAGAAATATGACATTTCGGCAATATATATATCTGGAGTCGTGTCGTGGAGTGCTATTGGTGGACGGAATTATTAAATATAACAATGCAAACCCAAATTCAATTTGGCGCGAGTGGCGGAGGAAATATTTTAACTTTAACCCTTGTTATTAAAGTTAATGGATTACTAACGATGAAATTTATATATATCTATAATCAACACGTGCTATAAACGCCAAACTTAAAAAAAGTATGACAATTCCACACATTTACAAAAACTTGTAAAAAGCTCAAGCCTTTCACACCTAAAAGGTTTGAGACTGAATACTTGAAGAGCAGCGACGTTTCATTCAGCAGTTATGCCCACAAAGTAATTGACCATATCATTTCGCCCACGTGACTAAAAACACCAAGCAATGGATTTCAAACGTAGTGTTCCTGTACAAACATAAATGGATGGAAACATAATTACAGTCAATTCATAACATCCAAAGTATTCAAATATATTTAAAATACACTAATAAGCTTTGGCGCATTGCAAAAAAAAATTTCTACCCTTTTTACACAACGCTCTTCCGTTTCTTAGACTTTGCCCACACCACCACAGATCCTCTTTCGCCAGATATCTACTACCAGCAAAGCAACACATTTTCTTTACTGTTTGTATTTGTACTTAGTCAAACAGTCGGTATTGCTGTGACCTCTTGGATCGGAGGTTCGACACCCTTGCACAAGGGGGATAAAGAAAAACACGCTCTCGCCCGTTGTCAATGCGCCAAGTCTTTATTTAGTGTTTATTTTATAATATTTGAATACTTTGATTTACATAGACTTGGACTGTAAGTTATGTTCCATCCATTATGTTTTTGTACAAGGAAACACTATACGTTGAAATCCATTGCCTTGGCGTTGAGTCACGGGGCGAAATGATATCAATACTTTGTAGGCGCATAACTGCCTGAATTAACCGTCGCTTAGGCTTTCATGTATATCCAAACCTTTTTAGGTGTGGAAAGGCTTGGCAGCTTTTTACAACACACAGTTTTTAGTAAGTTGGGATATTATGAACATCCGATTAATTTTAAAACTGTGGAAGACATCAACACACTCTAATTACTTTTTAGCAATAGCCATCAGCAAAGCTGTCATATTCAGCAAAAGCTCTCCCCTGTGGGAGGGAGTGGGAGTAGGGGGGGGAGAATCATCCTAATTTGGGGATTCTCGTGGTGGCACACTATTTTTTTGTGAGTGGCACGGGAGATAAATATGAATAGAGTAAGGGGGGGTGGGGAGAGGGGGAGCATAATAACTCTATAACCCATACATAAAACGGCTGAAGAAACTCTTCCTCTCACGCTCCCTACCCTTGGCGCCCCCAAAAAAAAAAAAAAACCCCCAGTTCCTTCCCCCCTCCCCCCCCCCCCACCACCCCTACAAACCAAGACAAACTTAAAAATTTTACGCCTTCCCCCTGCTACCACTGATCGCCCTCCAAAAAAAGAAAAAAAACCCCCTCCCCCCCAATGAAGACACGCCTGCCCCCCGCCCCTTCCACTTTTTCCCCTCAAGTTTTAATTACTCCCCCAATTATAATTTTTTAAAATCACACAATTAGGCCCCCTAACCTAACCTTAAAAGGTTTTTGTTTTGCACTTTAACCGTGGAAATAATTATTTGGGGAAATACTAAAGTGCCAAAATGCCCTAAACTTATTGATAGCCTTAAAAATATTTTAATCCTTCTTTGGTATAGAAATTAACATTGATTTATGAAAGGTCCTGTTATGCAGGACATTTTTTTGATTATTCTACAATAGGCCCTGGGAAAAGTTTTGCCCCAATTTTCATCTGGGTCAATGTTTGTTTTCATTTTATTTAATTAATAGCAAAAACATTCCTGTCCCCATCAATTTTGCAAACATAAATATAAACAGCGCTTTAACTTTTGAGCGTAAGAACCTTGCTTGGTGCGTCCTGCTTGCGCTTTTGCTGGGGCGGGAAAATGCCCTGTTTCGTAGAAAGAAACCGTAAAACGAAAACTGTAAAGCCCGGGAAAATTGTTTGAAGAACTTTGTTCGTTGGGTTGTTTTGGGCCCCTTTGTAAAAAAGGGGGTGCCAAATCGCGGGGGGTGGGAGGTTTGGGAATTTAAGGGGGCCCCGCCCGTGTGGGGGCACAAGGTCCCCCCCGGGTTTTTTTGTTTTTTTTACCGGCCCTAAGGGGAGGGGGGGGGAAATAAAACATTTTTTTAAATCAATTCCCAATCCCCCACGGGTTTTGTTTCAAAAAGTAAAAAACCCTTGCCTTTTTTAATTAACAACTAAGGTTTTTTTGTTTTTGTTTCCAAAATTTTACTGAAGCCCCCTCTAGAAGACTTTGTTGGGACATATAAGGTTTTTTGTTTAAATGTATTTTTAAAATAAATAAATTATAAGTTTTTTTTTAAAAAACAATTAATTTTTAAGTTTTTGTTTTTTTTTTAAAGGTTTTTTTTTTTTAGAAATTGTTTTTTTGAAAAATTTAAAAGAAGGTAAATAGACCTACGACTTTTAATAAATAATTCTCAAATTTGATGAACCAATTTGATGAATTATATTATTTTTTTGAAAGCCCAATCTTGAGAAAAGCGGTATTCATAAATCATATATGCAGGTTTAAAGTTTTTTTTATTAACCGGCAAATTGTCCTAAAATTAACTTGAGAAAGCATAAAATTTTACTCAAAGTATATTTTCTGCACACGCTTTTTTCAAGGGAATATGAAGATTGTTTTTTTTTCAAAAAGATGAAAATAATGGCCAAGTCAGATTTCCATGAAAATGTTTAAGATAGCTATGTAGGCCTACTTTTATAACAAAAGTTTCACCAAACCTGTCTAACCCTTTCCTTCCAATTCTAAAGTTTAACATTTTTTTGTTTTTTTATGGAACTCTAAACCCCACAAATGCATGGTGACTTGAAACATAAATGAAACATGGTGATTTTGATTTTTGAAATAAACCAATGTTTTTCCTACGATTGTAAATTTTTCTCTTATGGCTGGCAAAAAAAATAAAATGTTTTTTTTTGAAATCCACAAACCAGACCATGGCCATTAATGTAATGCGGCTATGGTCCCCCCGGGTAAGGTTGAAGGAAACGGTCCAATGCCTTGAGTTTTCTCTAACGACTTGTTGATTTCCTGAGGGCGAAAATTACTTCGCAGCTTTTGAAATACCATTGTGTCCCGCAAGAATATTTTTTTTAAAGTAGTCATATATTCCCACCACAAAAGCCCTAAAAGTGGGGGTGGTTTCTTGCATACCTCTCAGACCAGCGTCCCCTATGAGAGACCACTAAATAGGGCCCATTACAGAAAATAATTTTTTAATGGTTGATCTAGAGATGCGAGCCGGCACTACATTTAGTTAATTTTGTTTTTGCCAACAATTGGTAACTATAAACCTATAGTTACGAAATTTTGGTCAAAACCTTACAAAAAAACACTAAAACTGAAAGGCTGTTATCGTTCACCTATTGTTTTATGAAATTTTGTATTCAAGATGGGCCGTGAATGGTAAAAAATTTAATGCTGTAATTAATTCTAGTTTTGCTGTCAAATTGAAATGTTACAAACATTATTTTTTCAATACTAGAACATTGTGTTTTTTTTTTAACATAGAAAATGCCAATTCCGGGTTTTTTTTTTACTCTGTTGAGAAAAACACAATTGCTGCCCAAAACCCAATGGCCAAATTTTCCTAATGTCCCTTCCCAATAAGGCCAAAAACAATTTTTGGGGTTCCACACCCCTCAACCTGGTTTTTTTTGGAATAACCTGTTTATAAAACCTAACTCAAAATTGTCAATACTATTATTTTTCAATTTTTTTGGTTTTTTTTTTTTCTGAGTAAGAACCCAGTGAATTACACTAGCCAACAAAAAAGCCCCATGTATTAAATAAAAAAAATAAAATTAAAACAAACATATTTTTCATGTTTTTTTTTTGTTTTAACACTTTGGTTGTTTTGATCAATAAAATTGACCTAATCAAAAATTAAAATTTAAATTTTTAATTTAACACGTAATCTTCCATGCCAATCTTTATGTTTTTTTTTCATAACGTTTTTTAAAAAAAAAAATAAATTTAATTTTTTAGCCTAAGTCAACCAAAACCCTTTTATAACTCCCCCATGCTTAACACAACCCCCATTTACAAAGGAATTTTTTGTTTTGTTATTTTTTTTTTGTTATTTTTTGTATTTTTGGTTTTAAATTTTTTCTTGGAATTTTTTTTTTTAATTGGTTTTTGTATTATAAATTTTAAAAAAAAAAAATTGTGTGAATACAATTAACAGCAAATAAAGAGAAATAGACCCTACAAAATTAAAAAATGAAAAGCCCAAAAAAAATTTCCATTGAAATTTTTTTTAGGGTATTTACTAACAAACCTAGATTTTTTGGGTTTGTTCCCCCCAAATAATTTGTTTTTTTTCGATATTTGAGACCCAATGTCCGCCTATTAAGGAGAAACACAGCCGTTTTTTTTTGGGGCTAATTGGGTCAAAGGGGGGAATTTTTTTGCCCTCGTATTTTTTTTTTTGTTTTTTTTAATTTTTTTTAAATTTATTTTTTTTTCAACGAAAAAAAAATTTCATTTTGTAATCTTTATATATTTTGGCAAAAAAAAATAAATTTACCTGGGTTCCTTGGAGAATGAGTTAGGAAAAACATTTCCAATTTCCCAAATGTATACACACAATCAAGAACAATACCAATAAACAAATTGCTTAAAAAACTAAAGTTCTCAAAATTAGAGCCCGGTGGGCCAAAATCATCCCACTAGGTTAGCTAGTTATCAATTCGTTTTTTCCACGGTCCAAATATTCCGGCTAAATAGGCTAAAAGCTCCCCTAATCAAAGAGCCAATTTTTCAAGTGAAACATCTTGCTTGTGAGCTATCGATTTTTCAAGCCAAGAAAAAAAAGGAACCGCCTACCAGCCCCCAATCCACCACAAGAAGTTGCGGTCATTTTTAAAATGTTTTTTGGGGTTGTTTTTCCCTATGCATTTTTTGCAACCAAAAAAAACAACGATATTCTGCAGAATGTGTAACAAAGAGCGTGAAAAATGATGTAGAAGTGTTGTGTATTGTTTAATCGATGTGATGTGCTTACTTTTCGACTAATCAATGTATTGCTCGAAGGAAACCAACCTAGTAGTAGAACCCTCTAGTAGAGAGGGGCAGTTTTGTCAGTATGGGTCCCTCGAGGGAACAGTAACGCCCAGCGTGGCCAGTTCCTTATAATAAACGTATAGTATGCAAAAGGGTTGTCTTATATCTTACATAATTTTGAAACCCAGTTAAAACCACAACATGGAGTTGAGATACAGATTGAATAAAATTGCAATAAAAAAAATACAATGGTCGATGTCATATCCACCTACACATTTGCAATGTTGTGGTTTATAGTGTTGACAACAACAACAAGACGCACAAACTCAAAGAGGTTTTTTGTCAATATTCAGCACTCAGTAGTTGTGGCCAGTGCAAACCTAAAAATACTAAAAACTCGTTCTTGACAGAGTGGCCTTCTTGGCTTCGTTTATTTTTTTTTCGTGTGTTTCCTTTGTAACTTTTAGAACATGACAGTCAACATTTGCTGGCAAAAACTATTTTAAAAAGTCCCCACTTCAAATGCTAAACAAAATTTTCTTCGCTCATAAATTTTTGCGTTTCCCAGAAATTTGAACTTACCGTATCTAACGATGACGTCATTTTCAATTACCTAGCTAAACCTAGCGGCTTGATTTGTGGGCACACGGCATAGGGTATGGAATTTTTTTTTTTTAAAAGTAAAAAATTAGCATTTTGTTGAAGCGTTTTACCAAAAAATATGATCACCGATTTTAGTATCAAAAAACCTAAAACGCTGTAAAAAAACATATCTCTCACCACATTAGGGCTTAAAGTAGAGTACTTGTGTGCCACTTTACTGTTGAGTGACGGCACAGAACTTGGAGCTTTTGTATCGGTGCGGTGGGCGTGTTTGGAGACTCCGTCTCTCGAGTCACCGTTGTGTTGTTGGTTTGTTTCGCTGAGTTACGCGCGACGTGAGTAGGTTCGCTCCTCGCTCTCATCCCCCGTCGCGGTCCTAATACACGCAACAGAGTATTAACAAGGAGAAAAAACATGAAAAACTCATGCACATTACAACTTAGATTTTCCATATCCCTGCAAACATTTTCAATGGGGTTTAAACCCGGAACAAGAAATTATTTAATATAGTATATATTTTTTAGGATTTGGGTTGGGACCTTGATACAGATTAATTTTGATTGATTCGACAATTGATTTTTGGGAAGCAAACCATTCCACTTTCCGTTTTTGACACGAAAAACTGATGGAAAAAAATATTGTATGACCTTTTTTTTTAATTTTTTGAATTTTTACTAATAAAAAAGGGGGGTTTTTTGGGTAAATTTTTT
>JAMZAV010007302.1:0-102040 GCA_024449915.1 Sweltsa coloradensis | reverse complement strand
TTGTCGATTAATTGCTCTTGTAAAAAGATTTCTAAAGTTATCTTTAAAATAATTTGTCAGATTAATTAGCCCCACCCCCCTTGTTCTCTTGGAAGTGTCAATCTTCTTTATTATGCTTTCTGTGTCTGGACAGTTTAGTACGAGTTGATTTCCAACGTGTGGATGTCCGTCTGTGCCATTTAATGTTTCCCGAACGAATATGTCAGTATTGGTATAGCACATGTTTTTATTGCTATGATCTTGTTTTACCCTTTAGTTACGTCTTGAGGATAGATTTTAGTTGTTTCTTGTATGTATCTATCAATTTTGATTTCATTACTTTATGTTCAACTCTGGCAGCTTGTGAGAATCCTAATACTATTTGTATACTCCGTTATCGTCAATATCTCCAATCATATTTCCATCATCTAGCTGGAACTCTTCTGCTTGCGTAACCTTACCCTTTTCGATATGTAGCGTCTGCGTCTTTCCATTTGTCTACTCCAAACTCCATGCAGATATCTTGACTGAATTCTGATGTTGTATTGATTTAATTGTTTTAACTGAGCAAAAGTTGATGCATTTATCTTTATGTCATCCATGCAGAATAGGTGAGAGATTGTGTGAACATACGTCCTTAATTTTAATCCGTATGTAGATTCATTAAGCATATGCGACAGTGGGTTTTGTGTCGAACAAAACCATAATGCCCTAAATGAGTCACCTTGGAAAATGCCTTGTTTAATTGGATTGGATATGTAGATATCTGCTGGTTTTTCATATTAGTTTAGTGTTGTTCTCCATGTCTTCATTACTGTCTTCAAAAAGTTTACTATTACTGGGTTGATTTTTATTTATTTGTAAAATCTGAATGCCATGTGTGTGGGTGTTGAGTCATGCCTTCTTGTAGTCAATGTAGTTTACATGAATATTATTTTTCTTATTGTGTGCCTGATACATTACAGTAGAGTCGATAATCAGTTGTTCTTACATCCCTGTTAGTTCTTACAGCATCCTTTGTGTTCCTCAGCCATGTAATTGTGTTTTTGCAATGATTATATACTTATTTGTTATGCATGAAGTCAATATTTTATATAGTGGTAGACATGTAATTGGTCGATATTTACTTTGGTTCTTCATAATAATAATTATTTTTATTATTATTATTATTATTATTATTATTATTATTATTATTATTATTATTATTATTATTATTACTAGGAAAACACTTAAGTCCGCCGCGTTGATGGATAAGCTTTTTTGTAAGTTTTTTTTTGCGTAGGACCTCTTTTTCCTTTGCAAGTGCTTTTTGAATGCATTGTAGGTAATTTTTGTCAACTTCTTTTGTTACATGTTAATTGTTATTAAAACCTAAAAAACTCATATTAAAACCTTTATCTATGGATTCTGGCTAACTTTTTCAACTTTTTCTTTCAAAAAGCAATACATCACCATTACCTTAATGTCATGTAAAATATGAACGTTGTAGCCCCACCCCTTTGGTCAGAATCGCCCAAATGTCACAAAATATCGCACTAAAAATCGGAAAAAAATCGTAAAAGTACGATATTCATGAGAATATTTCTTCGATGTACCCAAAAACAAAACACCTCTAAGTTCAGAGATTTCGAAGGTCCCTCAATTTTCATCAAGATCGCATATGCCGTTTTGCCTGGTAGAGAGTTAACAAACAGACAGAGGAAAAAAAAAAACACTCGACTAAATTTTTTGGGGGTCAGTTGAAATTGAAGTCTTTGCTTCGCTCATCCAATTACTAGGAAAACGCTAAAGTCCCGTCACGTTGATGGATGAGCTTTTTAAAAATTTAGTTTGCGTGGGATATCTTACTTTTGCAAGTGCTTTGTTTTACTGCCTATGCATTGTAGTTGATTGTTGTCAAGTTTCTATTGTACCTGTCAATTGGTATTATTAACCGTTAAAAAACTTATATTAAAAGATTTATTTCTATGAATTCTGGCTAACTTGTCAACTTTTTCTTTCAAAAGGTACTACATCACCTTAACCTTAATGTCCATGTATATGAACGTTGTAGCCCCACCCGTTTGGTCAGAATTGGCCCAAATGGCTCGAAAATATCGCACAAAAATCAAAAATCTTATATTAAAAGCTTTATTTCTATGGATTCTGGCTAACTTTTTCAACTTTTTCTTTCAAAAGGTATTACATCACCATAACCTTAATGGCCATGTATAATATGAACGTTGTAGCCCACACGTTGGTCACAATTGGCCCAAATGTTACGAAAATATCGCACTAAAATCGTAAAAATCGTAAAAGTACAATATTAATGAAAAATATTTCTTCGATTGTACCCAAAAACAATACACCTCTAAGTTCAGAGATTTCGAAGGTCCCCTCCAATTTTCATCAAGATCGGATATGCCGTTTGCCTGGTAGAGAGTTAACAAACAGACAGAAAAACAAAAAACAAAAAAACAAAACAAACAAACAAAAAAACACCCGAGCTAAATTTTTTGGGGGTCAGTGAAATTGAAGTCTTCGCTTCGCTCATCCAATTATTGTTATTAGATACTATTATTGATTAGGGTCTGCGGGTAGTACTTTTAGGTTGGGGCGGGTTCGGGTTCGGGTAGTCATAATTACCACGGGTTTCGGGTCGGGTTCGTGTAAAGAAAATAACTGCAATTTCAATAGGGCAATGCCAATCTGGTTTGCCCAGATTCTCCGTCAGGTTCGCATGATCGGGGTTTGGTCTTTACAATGTGGTTCAAAGCCCATTAAAACAAACGATTAAATATTCAAATTCATTTTAGGGACCCTGAAAAATAGCAAATAAAAAGTCTTCATTTCGTTCTAAAAATCTTTAATTTCAGTATAAAAACTCAAATAAACGATCCATTTCGCATTAAAAAATTCAATTATTTCAAACAATTTTTTCAAATTTCGCGTATTTTTTAACTTCCCGCCGTTTTTGCCGCCGTTAAGTTTCAAATGTTGGTACTTCGTAGATCAAGAAACAAAGTTTCTATAGTTTGTATTTGTTATGTTGCCGACCCTGTGAGGTGTGACGTCACCAGCAGCAGCTTAACAGCTGTTGTACTTGTATGGCCTATTATTGTAGTGGCCTATTTTCGCGAGATCATAGTACATACTTGGAATATGGGGAAAAAACTGCTGATTTCGCCCAAATTTTGTGAAAAACAATAGAACTGGCTGAATTTCGCCTTAAAAGTAAAACCAGTCTTATTTTGCTCCATTTCGCGAACGTTTTTTGACGTTTTATGGGTCCAAGAGGTTAGCAATTTAGGCCTAGGCCTACCCGAAAAAAAAACGATTTACATAAAAGGCCGAATTTCGGGTATGCTTCAAAACCCGAAATTACCCGAATTTTCGGGTACCCGCAGACCCACCCCTATTATTGATTCATAGCAGTTGTCGTAAAAGTTTGCCCCGACTGGTAAAACTTTATATTCACACTACCCAACTCATAGGAGATGAGATGTGACTGGATTTATCTATGCAATCTTACAGATTTGACAGCTACATTGCAGTCTTCTGTTGGATTTATGTCATGGAAGTCAACAGTCGCAACAAATAGCAGTAAAGTAAAGGTTTGTTCTGTGGTCCCGGTAGCTTAATTGGTAGAGCTATGGCACGTTAAGCCAGAGGTTCTGGGTTCGAACCCCAGTCGGGGCAAACTTTTTCGACAACTGCTATGAATCAACAATAATAATTATTATTATAACTAGGAAGCTTCGCAAACGCTTTTTTAATCGCGTTGATGGATGAGCTTTTTTTAAGTTTTTAGTTTGCGTAGGATATCTTTACTTTTGCAAGTGCTTTGCTTTGCTGCCTACGCATTGTAGGTGATTGTTGTCAAGTTTCTATTGTTACTTGCCAATTGTTATTATTTACCGTAAAAAACTTATATTAAAAGCTTTATTTCTATGGATTCTGGCTAACTTTTTCAACTTTTTCTTTCAAAAGGTACTACATCACCATAACCTTAATGTCCATGTATAATATGAACATTGTAGCCCCACCCGTTTGGTCAGGATTGGCACAAATGACTCGAAAATATCGCCAAAAAATCAAAAAACTTATATTAAAAGCTTTATTTCTATGGATTCTGGCTAACTTTTTCAACTTTTTCTTTCAAAGGGTACTACATCACCATAACCTTAATGTCCATGTATAATATGAATGTTGTAACCCCACCCGTTTGTTCAGAACACAGAGTAAACTTGAAATGTTGAAGAGAGTCAGAATGGCCTTTGCCCCATAGCAAGTTATGCCTGATTCCCTTCATTAAAACTAAATAAAAATAACCTAATTTTTTATAATCATATTATATTAGCAGTCTACATGTTTTTCAAAGTGTCATTGCTGGAAATAGAATTTACAAGTACAAGTACAATTTACTTGAAAATCAAACAAAGTAACTGAATCCATCCAACCTATGTGAAATACATCTTCAATATAATAATTTGTGATTCAAATGAAACCTTTAGACGTTCTAAAATGAGTCTAAAACTATCAATGTGTCACTTTTCTGGTTTTCTGTTATTTTTACTTATGATGGTTTATGGAGTAGTAAAGTTTGGGAACCACTGCTAAGTTTGATTTGTGATTAAAAATAAGTATTAATATAAATTATTTGTTGATGCAATTTCATATGCTATAATGATAATGATGGGTTCTTAATTTTCTTATTTCACTCTTCAATAATGACAAGATGACAAGATGCTAGCCTACTTTTGTAGATTAAATGTATAAAGTTTTGACAAAGAAAAATGGTGATTTTTGGCCCATCTGCCCCTAAGCTTAACCTAGCATTTGCCATGTTCCAGCTTCCATGCGTCTCTGTATGGGATCTCGTCGTGGATTCATCTGCCGAATGAAAGTTGGCAACATTGCCGCAGACAACATGGCTGTGGGACATCTCAATCGGCTAAAGCAGCGCAACAGTTTGGGCCCCACGCGGGACGGACAGAACTATGCAGTCGTTCACTGCACGGGGTACTTACACAAATCACACCTTTGTCTGTCATTAGTGTTGTGGGCTAAAGTTGGGTTTATATTCTGGGTTATATGAAAATTTGTTTCACTTTAAGAAAATCTGTAATGAAGGTATACATACATAGATGTATTTATTGACTAATCATCAACCCTTGACAAATCTATAAGCAGTATATTCGCTTACTGTAATATATATATATATGATGTTTAACCTTGGCTTTATAGTAGGTGACTATGACGCTGTTAGATAAATATATAAATAAATTAAAAAAGTGACTACACCGGGGTATTTATATATATTAATGAACTAGGTTTTTCGGTTATAATGCCACGTTTATTTACATTAGGAACACAGGCTAGCTGTTGAGCACATGGATAAAACATCAGTCCTTGCTCAACATTCTAAAGAAAGTGGTCATGTTATCGACTTTGCTGGCATGAAACCCATTGCCACCGTTGAGGAGTTTCTTCCTAGAATGTTACGGGAAGCCATTGAGATTAATAAACGAGCTCACAGTCTAAATAAACAGCAAGATAGCCAACGTTTATCTGTAACGTGGAAACCTGCAATTTCAGGGATACATGTACAGCCACATAGGTTGGCTGTGAAACCAATGGACCAACAACCAACGCCCCAGTTAGTTCCTGCAGATGATCTGTTGCAAGTAAATACATCGACAGTCAGAGTGACAAGATCCATGACGAAAAGCAATAAGACGGACATGTAGTGACTTTCTTCTTTCTTTGCAACGTCAAGCTTTGCAGTGATTCTTTGAGTTGTTTTAATTCGCCATATGTGCAGTGATTTCTATTGTTTATATTTTGTTGTATTTTGTTTTCCCAGTTTTGTTCTGAATTTATCAATGTAATGTAGTGTTTGTTTTTTATATATTAGAGCTGGACCGATTCCACTTTTTTGCCGATGCCGATTCCGATGCCGATTCCATCTATTTAACGATTCTTCACCGATTCTTAGCGATGCCGATTCTTTTTTTAAAATGGCAAGGAATAATTAATAATTCCCTATAGTAGTTGATTTCATAGGGATGTGTGAACAGCAGAACAGCAGTGAAATGAGCAGCAATGAGAATTCCTGCTTAAATTCGAGGGAGATTCGTGATCGAGCAAATACGAGATTGAGCGATCAACATATAATGAAAAATGTTTAAAAATTCACCATCATTAGGTCTAGGCCCTACCTAATACCTATTATACATTTTCCGTGTGCAAGCTCAAAAACCAGGCATTTTGGAAAAGCCATCTCCAGAAGTAGGCTTAGCCTAGGTTCCCTGGCTTAGTATATCTCATAATAATAATATTACAAATATCAAATATAGCGCATTGGGATTCTTAGGATATAGGCCTAGGCCTAGCCTATTTTTAATCATGTGGGGAAAACGTTTTAGGGGTAGGGGTAGGTCTAGGCCCTAAGCCTTAGGCTAGATCTAGGGCCTAGGCTAAACCAACCAACACGACATCACTTTCCGAAAAAAAATCAGCCAAACCTGAAGACAACATCAAAATCAACATTAATAATAGTTTCTTATGATCTTAAACTGTTATAAAAAATAGGCCTTGGCCTAGGCCTACGCGTCTTGGTAAGGTCGGCCTAGGCCTGTAGGGGCCTAGGCCTAGCCTAGGCTTACGGGATAGGCCTACACTTGGACCAATATCCCCATCACTTCCCGATGAAAAATCATTACAAGATCGATGAAATAAAGCGGCAATGCCACTTTCATAGCCAAACCTGAAGACAATACATCAAAATCAACATTAGTAGGCCTAGGCCCTACCGGTTTCGCCCTAGGAATAGCCTAGGCCCTAGGCCCAGCCCTGGGCCTAGGCCTGCTTTCGGGATACATTGGACTGTTACTGTCCGATGAAAACTCATTAGTAGATGAAATTACACGTCGATGCCATTATAATCTTTTTCACCTGCAGAAAATCCACCAGCATCAACAATAAATAACTATTTCTTGCTATCTCAAGTGTCCAGAAAATACGCGTCCAGAAAAATCCGCCATTTTAAGATTTTGCGAGTTCTGTGGAAAGTCGATTTGCGAGCAATTTCGACTATCGACCTTCGATTAATTGTATTTCAAACATTCAAATTCAAACAAAGAATCGGCATCGAAAAATCTTGATCCAAGACTCGGAATCGGCGATTCTACCGATTCTACGAAGACTCGCCAAGTCTCAAGACTCGGTATCGGAATCGGTCCAGCTCTATTATATATTAAATTAAGTTGTATTGGCCCTAAAGAAGATGAGTGAAATTTGAATTGAAACCAGCGATTTAGCCGCGGTCGTTTAACCAGTTCCCACTCGAACACTGAAGTTAAGCAAATCGGGCGTGGTCGGGGGTTGAGTGGGTCGCCGCTCTGCCCTGAAACCACGTATATCGCGGGCTAGAGCAGATTAGGGTTCGTAAGCTTGTGTGACAGCTTCGTTCTCCTTGGCGCCGTCTGCTCGGCAGTCCGGTTAGGGGAGGAACCTATATGACTGTCAAAAGTTACACCGTCCTTCGGATGGGACGTAAAGCCGTTGGTCCCCTTGGTACTTTTCGGTAGAGAAGGCTATGTGCCGTTACCGGGTTTCCCCTCCCCCCTTCTCTCTTAAGTTTGCACTAGTGGTCTACTTTGCCTGTTGCAAATAGAGACATAATTAAATTTTAAAAAAAAAAAATTAAATTTAATAAAATTAAATTCATCCAAACGTTGGCCTAATGTGAATAAACGGGGCATTATAACCGAAAAACCTAGTTCATTAATTCATATCGGCCACGAAAATATCCAAAAACATATATATATATATGTGTGTGTGTGTGTGTGTATATAACTCGCAATTGGGTGGTGTGGGCATAGCCCCAGCCCCCGGGAGGCATATCTCCCAAAAGTTATAAATTTTGTGGGTTCTGAAATTTTGTTTAGTGGCTTAAAATGCAATTTCAGGCGACATCTAATCATAAAAATACGATTTAAAGAAAGCTTATTTATTTCTAACTCCTTACGTCATAGGAGTTAAACCCTTTGGGTCAGTGTGCAGTACATGCCTAGGCTAGGACCTCGGCGCTAGGTCCTGGCTCCCGATCTTGCCTGCGTGTTTAAATGGGCCCGACCACCTTATGTCTGTTTTGTTGAGGACAGGAAAGGTCACTGTTTTTACACTTATAATAAACACTTCTTTCGTTTATGACATAAAGAGATTGGGTGCCAACAGCTTACCTTAAATGAAGTAGGCACACCGCAAAAGCTAACATAAACACAAATACACAAAAAACAAATTAACTACATAATCAAAACGTTTTTCGATCCACGTGACCTTCCTCAGAGCGTGTAGAGAGAGAAAACTGAGTTGAAAACTACAAACTAGGCTAGCTGTTGGCTAGAGGTGAGGGTTGAGTTGAATGAGTGTGTTTTGGGGTGACATGGAGGGGGTGGGGGAAGAGGGAGGAGAATCACGGTGGGTTTTAAAATTCGCTTTTGGGGGGATTTGCAGATCCACTGGTAGGCCAGTTCCCACCTTCTCAGTTCACAGCTTGTATGTTTGGTGGACAGACCTTATGCACAGACTGTGAAACAGGTCGAGCTCCAGCTGCTGTGTGCACGCGCCATCCTATTTACGTTCAAACGTCCAGTTTTTCTATTTTCAAAACTATTATTTTGTTCTCGCTGTGGTTTTACTTCCTGTATGACGTATACATGTATTCATATTTTGTGCGTTCTAAGGTGTTTTTATTGGTTTAGATAGGGCCTATCGGCTAGGTTGGTGTTGTGGTTGGGGAAAGGCGAGAGGAAAACCAACAGCTCCCTTTAAAGATTGTAGGTAGCTGTTCGAGACGAGGTGCACATATATTAACAATTAACAAAACACAAATGTCCAAGGGCCGGTGACCAAGGTCGCGTAGGCCGAAACGTTCGACATTTGGTTTTGTTAATTGTTAATATATGTTGCACCTCGTCTCGAGCAGCTACCTACAATTTTTAAAGGGTAAGCTGTTGGTCTCCTCTCGCCTTTCCCTAACCACAAACACCTTTAAGGTGGTTTAGTGTTTATTATTTCATTTCAATTATTATTTGGTCATCTTTCCAGCGTCAACATAGTTTTATGTTTGTTAGTGCGTTTTATTATGCCAGAAAAAAATATTACAGATGGTGTTTCGTACCATTATGTATGTTATGGAAAATTGGAAGAGGATAAAAAAACTTCATGCAGTTACGATGATGGGTGGTTATTTAAACTCTGAAAAGCATGTCGTTCCTATATTTTCAACTCCCATACATTAACACGGGGGCACATTTTGCAAGTATTTGCAATGACTTTAAGCTCGGGACATTGATTAATTAGCTGGACAAATGCCAAATTAATCATTAGAAACAATCAGAAGCAGAAAGTAGTCACTACTGCATCACAATTTAATCTGACGGCAAAATGCAAAATGTAAAAAAATTATTTTTAAAAATCCTTGGCATACACATTACAACACATTTTGCAAGTTTTATATACTTGCAATAGGTTTGAGCTCTTGAAAATGATTGTACAAATTTAAAGTTACCCAAGTTAAATACAGTGGAACCTCGCCCAACGATTTTTAAGGGACTGAGTAAAAAATTTTGCAGGCGGGAAATAATTCCAACGAAGATCACACAAAAAATTTTGAATTTTACAGTACACGGTCTATTTTATTGGTGTAGCGCCTATACACGCGTCAGCTGGTAGCGATCGATACTGGTAAGTACGTCTCTGTGCAGGTCCCGAGTTCCGTGTGATGATGCAAAAACGCGACGCGTCAGTCTGACCTACACGAAGAGCGTAGAGATAGCACTTTCCTGCCCCACTGTCTCACATACGCCTTCTGCCAGTGCGCCTGCGCCGCGTCATTTTGGTGAGACATAGCTATCAAGACAGGCTTGCTCCCTTTTCCGACTCCAGCCTACTGCGCAGAGCACCTGCGCCTTGGACTTGCAAGCCAGCTGGCTCGTGAGGCAAGGACCGGCATTTACGTAATATTTTACGTAAATGTTTTGTTTTTCTTTCTGTTTTTTCGGGGGAGGTCTTTTGCAGCGGAGTAATAACTAATCAATTTTGATCAGGGGACTTACAAATTTATCGTTCGAAGGGGGGAAATCTTTATTTTTGGCGCTTTTGAAAGACGTTAAGACGGGAAAATTTAACTTTGGGTTTAAATATGAAAAAAGAAGGACTTAGTGAAATCGTCGTTGAGGACGGGAAATCTTTGCAACCGTGATCGTTGGACCGAAGTTCCACTGTATAAAAAACATTTCACAAGCATAAAAACGCCCTACTTTAGCCACAATTTTTTGACGGCAAATGAACATTCATGAAAAATTAATTTTTCTTATGCCTACACTTTGCAACACATTTGCAAGTTTTTATGTTTTGCGAAAGGTTTGAGCTCTTGAAAATGATTGTACAAGTATAATGTAATCCAAATTTAAAAATTACCCCCACATTTAAAAGTAAACAGCCCTACTTTAGCCACGGCTCATTCATTCATTCACGGCCTAGGCATAAATATATATTTTTTCAGATAGTAAAAAGGTTTTTTCTCTCTTTTGAGTCTTTTGTGTTTTTCCACATTTGTAGTTTTTTTTTTGTCTCCCTTCAAAACGATGCATTGAGGTTTCACGTAGGCCTATTTACAACAGAATACAATACATGAATACAATATACAATACAATACTGAAGGTCATATTCTATAAACTTTAATGACCAATGTGGTCATTATTCATCACAATAACTTAACGAATGATTTTCTGTATAAATATCTATGTAAATAAATGTCTAATGATCTAAGAATTTGTAGACCAAGTGTGTAGCTCATTGACCGTATATGCTAGCCGGTGGGGGGGGTGTGTCGTTACAAGCCTAGAACAAAGATTCAATTCTAGAAGTCTGATCTAATGCGCACCAGTTGTGGCAGCAGAGCGGGGTGTGGACTTTCACACGTGTTTGGGCGGAGTCAAGCTGAAAGGCTGGTGCAAACGCGCGATTTCGTCAGCTGCATGGCTGGTACAAACACATGATTTCGTCTGCCAGAAGAGCCAAATACGCGATCGCATCTGTTTTTCTTAGGGTTTTCGTATCGGAAATATTAAAAAAAATGTTAGATATTATTTCCAAGAAAATGAACAATTGATGCAGGAAAACGATAATAACAGTGCGGCCAATACGACATGCAAAGTACTTTTTAAAATTTGCATGGTCAAATAGGGTGCGGCCCTTACGCGGGGATTTTTATATTAAACCGGGTACTCAAACACATGACTCGCCCCACTCGTATAACAATGACTTTGGCATTTTCCTAGTTTAAAAAATATTAGGGTGTATGATTGTTTGTTTATTTGTTGATTTTTTTCTATCTTCTTGAGAATGCATTTAATATACTAGTTAATCGTAAATTTTTTGTTGAATGTTTGTTTTTAAATGCTCCAAAGACGGTCGGTTACAATGTATTGGCAGGACATCAAGAACTGGCCCCCCGTCCGGTTTTCCCCGATGGACCGCGTCACGAAGATGACTCTCATGCGTCACCTGTTGCCTGGTGGCCCTTGGAAGACTTTCAAGTTACCTCCACACCAAACACGAGCGATCTAAGTGGAGCCAACAACAACGCCCGGGGAGTATGCCTACTGCCCCACCCGGGAGTTGTGATCAATCTAGAAGTAAGCAGTTAACCAAGTACAAATAACATTTTAAATTCCCGTGAGCATCAGACATGGATTTAAATTTAAGACTGGGGGTATACTACTCCAACGAAAGAATGCAGATGCTTTATAGTGGTGGGGTAGAATGAATGGGAATGAGGCCTTTATGTATGAAAGAGATACATCTTTTACCAATACAAAAAAAATTATCTGTGCTAGATCACAGAGTTCCTGCGTGTTCTAGAACCCACGCTGAGCTAGCGTGAATAGATAAGACAAAGTTGTTAGGTTGGGGAAAATAATGTAAGCCATCTGCTTCTTTCGTTTGGGAAACACTTTGTTTAAAGATTATACGGACATACATAATAATAGACCCTACTGCATCTCAATAAGATGGTGAAGATTCTTACATTACAATTTTCTACAATTCATTTTCATTGCTTGTATTTGATTTCTGTATTTAGCAACTTAGGCCTTGGTATATTTATAGCTAGAAAGCTTTGCAAACGCTTTTTCAGGTGCGTTGTTGGATAAGCATTACTATTTTTTTAAACGAAAAAAGCGTAAATTGCGATTGTCATGAGAAATAATTTTTCGATTACGCTCAAATTTCACAGAATATATTCATTCATAAAATTAAGGTTCGTGAAAAAATCATTACAATTGGATGAAGTATGTAGGTGTTATAAGTCGAAGAAATGAAAGAAAAAAATCGTAAAATTGCGATTATCACTAGGAAAACGCTTAAGTCCCGCCGCGTTGTTGGATGAGCGTCATTGGTGCATTGAGCTGCCATGTGTTACGCAGATTTTCTGTTGTTCTGTGAAAAATTATTACTTAGTCGAAGATTTTTTTTAATTAAATTAAATAAAATAAAAATGAACTTTAATTTTTTTTAATAAATCGTAATTTAAAAAATAAAAAATCGTTTAAAAATTGCAATTTTCATAAGAAATAATTATTCGATTGCGCTCAAATTTAACACGAATATATAAGTTCATGAAATTAAGGTTCTGTAAAAAATCATTACAATCCGGGTAAAGCATGGTAGGTGTTATAAGTCAAAGAATGTTTTTAAACAGAAAAAAAAACGTAAAATTTCGATTTTCATGAGAAATAATTTTTCGATTTCGCTCAAATTTTACACGAATATCTTAATTCATAAAAATTAAGGTTCTGTGAAAAAATCATTACAATCGGATTTAAAACGTGTAGGTGTTTTAAATCGAAGAATTTTTTTTTAAAAAAACAAAAAAATCGTAAAATTACGTTTTTTATAAAAAAATTTCCCGATTGCGCTCAAAAACGTGGCAGTTCTAAGTTCAGAGATTTCGAAGGCCTCCATAAAATTTCATCGCAACAGAGTATCGGTTTTAGCCGGAATCGTGTTAACAAACACACAAAAATAGAAAAAAAAAAAAAAAAAAGAAAAAAAAAAAAAAAAAACATTCCGGATTTTTTCTCAGTGTAGTGAAATGGAATCTTCGCTTCGCTCGCTACGCTCGCTTCGCTCATCCAATAAATAAAAAATAAACTTTAATTTTTAAATTTTTAATTAAGAGTCGGAAGCAGGGCCGAGCGCTTTCAAATTTTGCGGTGACTACCTAAACTAAATCGTCCGCTATCGGTAGCTCTGCCAATACAGTTGCGTCTTCTCCCCTTGGGTCCTAGGCTACCCGCATTACCAGCCAGTTTCAAAAACCCCGAGATATTATTTGGTGGCGAGTTGGATGATTTCATGCGACCCGACTGCCACATCCGGAGTTTTTAATGACAAAATAAATAATTATAATGTACATCTTGTGAAAAGAGACGTAAATTACACTCTAGAAATATCGACAGAACGTTTTATAACTATTAAAAGTGTCCTAATAGTCATGACAAATGTTTACGCTTATCGCAAGTTATCGTGCATCTGTATAAATATCACTCTAGACCGCACGTTTACCGTGGTCATTGATGGCCGAGTGGTTGAGCTCTTGTTTTGCATGCGAGAGGACGTCGGTTCGAGCCCCGTCTAGGAAAACTTTTTTACTTTTTTTTACTCATTCCATTATTGTTGTTCACTTATAATTTGTGACGGAAACAATTTTTATAACTTTCCAGTGCAATTACTCTAATGGCGAAGGCTTTCTCGCATCCGTGCAGCGGCAATCGGCAAGTTATGAAAGTTGGACCCCTACCGCGGTAGAACAAGGTGACATTATACTTTTTAGAAAGCCTAATTCAAAATACATACCATAAACCGTATACGAAAAGAATCCGCCTTGTTCTACATGCCGTTTTGAGCGCGCCGCGACGCTTCCGCATGACGTTTCACCCTTTTGATCCTTGTTCTAAATCAATAACTTTGTACGATTATTTAGAAGACGAATCGACCGTTTCAGTGAATACCCACATTTACCCATTAAAAATAGTTTAGAGTATTTAAATTGGTCTAAAACGCAAAAATGTGACTTATTATCAATTTTACTTTGATATTCAATGCCAATTTACGAAAACGTTTGAAACATATTGTTGGTTATCAGTCTTAAAAACATGCTGTCACATGTGTTATAATACTTCAATGCACAGATAGTTATACGAAGTCGCTGAGATAGTGCATGACATGCGTTTGTTTCGGCCGCGCGTCTTATTTACTTCCGCTGTCGCGCAGAGTACTACTATTCACTGTGAGGTCGGGGCCAAACCGAACACATGTAACAGACAAATTGGCAATAATACTTCTAACATAATTTAAATATGTAATAATTTGAATCAATTACTTAAATTTTCTGACACAAGTCACATCAAATATTAATTTATTATGTAGCACGTAGGCATGTTAAAGTGTGCATGACATTCTTGTATGGCTTCTACTGGAACGTAATCTAGGGCGACGGTCGTTCGCCCGCAGCCAAGCTAGGCGATGGCTAACTCGACCCTGTTACTCCCACCCGAGTTGGGGGGTTTTCAGCTATCTGCACACGCCGCCCCGAAAAATTTACAATCTTGAAACTCGGTGTATGACCTGATATGTGGTTCATGATCTACAAAAAAAAAAATCAGCCCGATCCGATAACCGTTCTGTGTTTAAAATATTGCGTAAAATCGACGAAAACTTCCGGCTTGCTGGGTGGTGGGTAACAAAAAGTTTATCTACCCTTTGAGATAAAAAGTGACCATCCGCGGACGAGACCGGCAGTGCGATCATGTAAGCTTGTAGAAATCGATTTCTATAGAAAGCTCATGAGCTCTCTATCGTTATCTCAATTCGTGACAACTTTTTTAAAGTCCGACCACGTAACTCGGTGACATCACTTCTCTATAAAACAACGATAACTACAGGACACATATTTAGCGTGAGAAAAGGGAAAACTCGCGTTACGAGTTGTCACCTATAAAAGCTCAAATTACAAATGGCGGACTTGTTTCATATAAATACCGCCTCAGCTCTTTTATATTTAATAAAAATAAAATGATGCATTTTAGATGTTATTTGTTAAAACGTAGATCACATAAACAAGGTATGCAGAACAATAATAACTATCTAGGTTCAATAACTTTACCAAATAATCTTCAATTGCTCAGTTTGTCGTAGGCGTATGTTAGGTTTAGCCATGGCCTAGGCTAGGCCCTAGCCCATACTGTGCGTAAGCTTACCATAAAGACTGGATTACAAGGACTTTATTCCACCGTACAGCCGCATCCATATGATCGTACGAAAATGTTTTATTCGTAAAGGACTTTTTTAAATTTGCCTCCTCTTGGCAAAAGCTGTTGTGGCACAGCCTTCCCGAGTTTCCAGCCGTCAGCCCGTGTACATGTGGGCCTGCAAACCAACCAAACCCTTCTTACATTGGTGGTGACAGCCTGTCAAACACTGCGCTGGGGGCCCTAGGGCCCAGGCGTAGAAGGCCCCTATTATTTTCTGTAGGGCCAATTACGACCAGTCATAGCACAATTTATTAGCCTAGTCAATTTAAGCCCGGCAGGTAGGAGTAGAGTATAGAATAGTACAGTAGAATAGAGGTTTTGATGCTTAGCCTAGATCGCAGGGTTCCCCAAACCCTTTACTTTTCGCATTAGTATTCGGTTCTAGGGCTCGGTGTAGCTATGCCGATACACCTAATGGATGGGTCTAGGGCCTACACATTACACAATGGCCTTAGACCCACAGTTAGGCCAAATTTTTCATGTCATCCCAATCTAGGTGCTGTTCTCATATTGCGATTTAAGCTTTGTGATTAATGCGATAGGATATAGGGCCTAGTGATGTCATTTTGTCAACCTGAGAAGGTTTGGGCCCTAGCATAGGCTATAGCCCTAGCAAAACTGATCACTTGTCTAAGCTAGTCTACAGTGCCCCTCATCTTTAGGCCCTTATCTTGCTTGGAGAACTTATCCAAGCCCTTCCCTACAGTTACATTAGTTCGACCAAACCCCCGACCGTGAGCAATGAACAATGATCAAACTTCGACCTGCAGCAAACCTTATGATCCCTACGGACAGCTATTCTCTGTTACCGGTACACATAAAAGAATCTCTACCTACTCAATCAACAAACTCTGATCACGTACATGTACTTCAAAACCAATATGACAGACCCAGGTTCGATACCCGGCTGAAGATGGGTGATTAATTTTTGAATTTATTTCCAACTATTTTAAAAAACTGAATACTTGGTAAATTAAATTGTACCTTCCATATTTAATGCTATAAAAAGGTACCGTAGGTTTATTGGGAGAGAATCACTGAGTGAATGGTGCTAAAGAAAGCAGCTTTCAACTTTTCAAGCACTATGTAGTTGTAATGTTTAATCCTACGTTTTAGTAACATTTCTTTAAAATATGTACCCACCTAGGCCTATGTACAGTAAGTATAGACTTGACAGCTATCTACAGTAGATGGTACCTAGGTAGGCCTACTGTATTTGGTACTTATATTTTTTCTTGGATGTATTTTTAATATTATTGTATTAAAACAGAAACATTGTATTGATTTTAACAAAGACACTATTTGATTTAGTACTAGTATGCCCGCAAGAGGTCCATGCTTATAAACATAAAATAAAAGCACAATTCTAGACCTCAAAATAGTAGCTAGTTATGTAGGCCTACCCCATTTCTAATAAATCTGCATCATTGACATTTTTCTCCTACTTCCTCTACAACCAATTTATCTTCTTTTAGTATGGCAACCACATTAATCAATATAGGATATTAAAATATATGTATTTAAAACACCTCTCCCCTAGATTTAAAAATTTCAATTTTGTCCTTCACAACGAGTGAAGCCCAAATTATATAAAGATGTAATTTCTAACCAAATTTAATTGTATTTCAGTAAAACATACACAAATTGTCTGTGTAGGCCTAAATGATAAAAAAAAAGGCATTATATTTATACAGTCTGAGGCACTTGTGTAGATGTGTTCATGTGACCCCACACACACATGCTAATTATTTTGAATTGTAAACAAAAATGCCTTGTTTCTGTAAACTAGTTTCAACATTTCCCTTATAAAAAGTATAATAAGACAAATTTTTTTTTTTACACTGTTAGCTTGCTACAGACCGAAATTTGGAAAAACAATTAGTGTAGTTGTCTGAGAAAGTGCCATTACCCATACAAAAACTGAATCCTGATATTTGAAAACAGTTTGACACCACTGGTAGCTGCTTATTTGTTTAACTTAGGCCTACACTATCTGTGTTCACTTTGTCCTTCCTAGTATGCCTTCCCAAATGGTGGGCAATAAAAAGGGGGGCAATAAACATATCTCCCCAAGGGAAGTCTTTCTACAATGTTTGTGGGCGGGAAGGTATGGCAACTGTATTTTTCCCTTTTGGAATTCGAAGTATGAACTTTGCATAAAAACAAAAGGGGTGTCCCAAAAAGGGGCCTACGTTTTTCTACACCCAATTAAACATACCTAATAAAAATTAAAGTTTTTTCTTTTGGAGGTCGGGGATGAAAAAACTTAAAAAATCATTTGGCTTGAAAAATTGTAATAAAAGGCACTTTTATGCAATGAATTAATAAATAATACACAGACATTTTATTATTTTTTTTTTTTTTTAATTTGTTATTTATAGTTATTTTTTTTAGAATTTTTTAAATTATTTTTATTTTTTTATTATTATTTTTTATTATTTATTTTTATTATTATTTACTTTAAAGTTGACGGCGGGAGGAGGGGAATTTGTTTCGGGGAAGGGCTGCTCCCTCGAGCATATGGGTGAGTTTGATATGAGAAAACTGCGGGAGTGTTTTTAGAGTTGCCAAACGACGGGTTTTTGGGTTTTTTTGCAGGGTTTTTGAGGGTGGCCCCCTTTACGTTTTGTTGGGGTTTTTTTTCCGAAAACCACAAAAAAATCTAAATCGCAACCCCCAAAAACAACAGTGGGAGTGTTAAGTGTCCCCAGGTAAAGAAGGGGGGGGGAGTCAATGTTGTAAGCAGTGTTTGGAAGCGTAGCTGCCACTTTAAAAAGTAGGACCCCCAAACTTCATAAAAATTCTCAAAAAATTTAAACCAAAAGCAAAGATAGATTTAAAGAACTTGAGCGTTGAGTCAGGGGAAAAGAAGTGTTTAGTATCAACGCTAAATAAGTGGGGTTTTTAATTTTCTTGAACAATACAGCCGTAAAAAAAATATCGAGGTTTTTTAAACTTTGAAGAAACTAGCGGCAAAAAGCGTTGAAGACTGGGTTATACAGGTTGCTAAAAAAAATTAAATGTGAATTTAGTTATTAGGGGACATTAAAAGTGCTCCCCGGGTTTGGGCCTTTAAACAAACGGAACGGGGATTCCCCCACCCAAGATATTAGTGCAATTTGCGTCTAGGAAAAAGCGCGAAGAAGTATTTGGAAGCCGGGCCAAAAAAGTGTAAAGACCCTCGCAAATATTGGGGGAAACTGCACGCAGAAACGAATATTTCATAGGTGAGAATCTATCTCCCTACTCCCGAAAGCTGTTTTGGGGAAAAGCGAAGAAAACCCAAAAGCCAAGGACCCCGGGGTTTTAAAGGGTTCGTTGTGGGGGGAAAAGAGAGACCAGAAAATTTTTTGCGAAAGCCCGAAAAACACCCGTAAAAGTCATTAAAGAAAAGGGAAAGACAGCGCCCTACAACTCATTGCATGAAAACGGAATGCAAAAATAAAAACCGACTGGTTTAAGGATACGGGACAAGAAAGTGAAAAAGAAGGGGTTGGAAATTGTTTTGGCTGCGGGGTTGAGGGAAATCAGGGTCATATTTTGTTACACCTCAATATAAGGTCTTTAAAAAAAAACACTGGGATGAACTTCAATTTGTACTTAAAAAACATATAGGGAATTTTGATGTGTTAGTATGAGGTGAAATTTCCATATTGAAGATGAAGTGTCATTTGGTTGGGGGGTTTTATCCCAGATTTATAGTGTTAAAAAGGGGAAGGAGAGGCGGAGGTTTGTTTTTTTTTTGTGAAATCTAGTTTTAAAAGGTTGGGGCAGTGCGTAAATTTAAGTTCAGGGTGTTGGGAGTGTATTTACTTTTTTAGGCTCCCCTTTCCCCTGAAAAAAGAGTGGTGGGATGTGCTGGCTATTTTCCCGGCCCCCCAAATAACAGCAAGGTCGGTTTTATTGACGAGTTGGATTTCGTTGGGATGACAACCCACAACAGCAATGTTGTCATATTGGGGACGTAAATATTAACCTGTTAGATGAAAGTGGGGGAATATGTAAAAAGGTCGCTAATGTGTTGTGTTCTAGGGTTTTTAGAAGTTACTTAAAAACCCAAACACGGGAGGAGATTGTTGGAGGATATTTAAAGACATCTTGTATTGATCACATTTTGTTAGTTTGAAATCCCCTAAGGTAACCTCATCTGCAATATGCACAAAAAAAAAATATCTGACCATTACTTGACTTTGGTTTTCTTTTTCAGTTTAGGGGGGAGGGGGAGATACTAAAAAAGAACTTTTTGAAAGGGATGTTAAAAAATAATGAAAAGTATTGCAAAATTTAGCTTGCTTTCCGTTCAATGGGCTGATTTATTAAATGTTGATAGTTTTTGTGCGATTATACGATGTTTTTCTGCTAAAAAGTTTAAAATCATGTTACAGACATTTCCGCGTTTACGAAATCTCAAACAAACAAGGGAATTCGGAAGACGTGGGTGTTGATGACCGGAAAAATTAAAAATTTGAGAGATTCATTATTTAAAAAAATGGAAAACAAGCTGAAAGTGTTTTTAAACCCCTTTAAAAACAAGATTTAGGGAAAGATTATGTTTTATTCAGGAACAAAAATAAGTAGGGCCCTTTTAAAGCCCAAACGAAAGTACTCCCAAAAGCAATTAAAAAAATCAGAATAATATTTAAAGAGGGCGTGGCAAAAACCCTAAACGAAAAATTTTAGGGAAAGAAGAAAAAAAGTTTTTTTGGTCGATGAGGTAGTAAAACCATCTAGGCAAAAAAAACACTCAGAAAAAAAATTGTTAATAAATTTTCTGATTTTTTTACAAACGAGGTTTAAAAATTTTAAAAAATTCTTGTGAAAATTTAAAACCCCCCGCAAAAAATATGCACAAAGCTTCAAAGATGAAATATGTATATGCCACGTTTTAACCCTTTTAAAAAGGGTTGCGGGCTTTTAATTTTTCAGGAATGAACCCCTGAAAAATCACCTGGGATTGACGGTATCCGTGTAGTGATTTAAAAAATAATGGACCTTATATTCCGGGTTAAAAGCCCCACTTTAATTTAAATTTTTTTAAAAGAAGGCGTTTTTGGGCCCGGGTTAAGCTAAAAATACAGTAGTGAGGCCCATATACAAAAAAAGGGGGCACCCACTTTTTTAAAAAATTTTAGACCAAAATTGCATTTTTACCCCTCCTAGAAAAAATAAAGGGAAAGATGTATTGGGAGATCAATTAAAAAACAAAATCTTTAAAAGTTTAAAATCATTAATAAAGAGGCCCAATTTTTGGGTTTCAAAAAAGGTTTTTAAAAACACTTCCGATCTCCTTTTGCGCTTTTCAAATTTTAAAATTCAAAAATTTAAAAAGACAAAATTCCCCCGTGTTTTGCTATGTTTATAGAATTTTTAAAAAAGCGTTTGATACGTTGAAAAAATTTAAAAATTTTTGGGAAAGTTTTTAAAAAAAA
The DNA here is from genome assembly GCA_024449915.1 of Sweltsa coloradensis. Lineage (NCBI taxonomy): Eukaryota > Metazoa > Arthropoda > Insecta > Plecoptera > Chloroperlidae > Sweltsa > Sweltsa coloradensis. The sequence goes on along the minus strand of JAMZAV010007302.1, from coordinate 81,267 downwards.
TTGGGAAAAGTGGTAATATGTTGAACTGGTTTAGAAAATACCCTTAAAAAATAGGGAAGGGTTGTGGTTTTTAAAAAAAGGGGGTTTTTTCAGTACGAGAAAGAATCTAATACTGGTGTAGCGCAAGGCTCAAATTTTTGGGGCCAATTTCTTATTTTATTACGGTTTAAAAGAAATTTTTAAAAAATATTAAAACTGCGTTTTTTACTAATGTTCGCCGACGACGCTGCCCCAATCTCTGTTTTATAAGAAATTTTAAAAATTTTCAGAACAAAAACCCCTTTAAAGCAGATTTCAGGGGCTTTTGGGGTGTTAAAGTCACGATTTTTAATTAAAAAATGGGAAATTTTTTAAAACTAAAGTTGTACACATTTGGGTCGCCCTTTTTAAAGGGTTCACGTTGGATAGCATTCACATAAAAGTATTTTCCCAAAGAGTGTTTTCATACTAGTAATAGTGTGGGAATTTTGGGAAAGGTTGAGGAGGGGTCGAGGGGTGTTTATAAATCACGTGTATCTAGGGTTTATAGTAGATAAATAAATTTTTGTTGGAAGCCCCACATTTATTTAGTTTGCAAAAAACTTAGAAGTTGCCCCATTTAAAATTTATAAATTTAAAAATATTTTGCCTTTTACTACCTGCGAACTGTTTATATTTTCCTTTGGCAGAATCAATTTAATTTTTTATGGTCTTTAGATGGGGCAAAGCGAGTAAAATTTCCCCTTAAAAAACCCCTTCAAGTGTTGCAAAAAAAAATGTTTTTAAAAAAAATTATCCCCGAAAGTTAAAAAATCAATCGTTTTCCTTTCACAGAATTGTACACATATTTCCTTTTTTTGCCTGTTTCTTTACGGGATCGATTTGCCTTTTGGTTTAAAAATTTTTTTTAGTGACATCTACAAAAATTACGCAAGAGCATCAATATAATACAAGATTTTTGTTAAAAAAAATAACTTTTTAAATTTCCAGAATACGTAATTAAATACGGCCCGAGAACTCTTTAAAATTCCCTTTTCCCCATAAGGGTTTTAAAAAAATTACCAAAAGGATAGAAAGAAATTTGGCCCAAACGTTTTAGTGAGGTTAAAAAAAAAACTTAAAATTTTCTTACTTTGTTCCATCGATTTGGCCTATTGATTAACTTTTAAAACATTTTAAAATTTTATTAATTGAAAAAATATTTCCCCTTTTTTATACAGTGCGATTTTTATCATGTAAGAATGTTTTCCCCCTGGGCATTCAAAATTTAATTTTGTATATTTTCCCCGTATTGTAAAGTCGGATTTCGTTTTTTTGTATAATTATTTATTTCAAATTTTAATTTAGCCCTTTTGAACCTTATTTGTGTAAAAAAAATTAAAAATTTTAAATTTAAATTTTGTTCTGATCCATGTACAAATAATATGTTTTATAATCCACAGACCCAAACCGCTATGTGGTTTGTTTGGGCAACGATGTCAAATTGTTTTTTGTAAAAAAAAAATGTAATATTATTATTATATAAAAAAAAAAAAAAAAAAAAAAAAATTATTATTATTATTATTATTATTATTAGTTTATTATTTATTATTATTATATTATTATTATTATTATTATTATTATATTGTTAATCATTTTATTACGTAGGCTACGATATGAATTTACGTCATGTTGGCACGTTTTTGAATTTACCGCTTTTTTCATGTTTTCACTGCCTTGCAATGATTTTATTTACGATTTAACGCTGTGTACATGGCTGTGAAGGTAAGATAATTTATCGACGTACAATAATATGTACGTCGATAATTATTATCGTACGTCGATAAAGAAGTTTTCTAGTAGAAATCGTTTCTATAGAGAACGTTAGCTATGTAGTTACGTGATCGCAAAAGTTATCTATTGTAGCTAGAGATAACGATAGAAATCGTTTTCTATCGTTATCTCTGGAGTTTACATGATCGCACTGCGGGACCGGTCGTCCCGTCTATTGTCTGCATTTTTCCCTTTCCACCTTTTTTGGCGTGACCGAACTTGGGAGCGAACATGGGTTTTTTCTACCTGCCTCCACACATTTCAAATCTATTGTGATGAAAATAATGTATTCAGCGAAATATTTTTTTTTAAATTGCATGTATTTAAATGATGGTAAATGGTTGGCTTAGCGCTTGTCAACAGGCGAAATGATCTTACTTCTTTTCTATGCGAAACTAGGGAGAAAGAATGAAATACTTGGCTCAACTTCTATATCCCACAGCATTCACAGCCGAAAACTTTTGAAGGAGAGCTTGGCTGCCGTTTTTTTTTTTTACAATTTTTTTATTGGGGGGTATTAAACTACCAAAAATATTTGTGATGTTACCAAAACACGTTAAATATTAAAATTGTAATTGAAAGGGTAATTTTATTAATACTATGTTGGCCTATACCTGATTGTTATTATCAATTAGTTAGTTTTGCTCATTAGTTTTGCTCATTGCTAAATGGGTTTAAACCTCACAATAATGAATATAGTATATCAGCTTGGTGCAAAAACATTCTCTCGGAAGGTTTGATGTCCACGTACATGGTTCTTCGTCATTATTGTTTTCTTGAACAGTCTCTTCGACCTTAGACACTTTTTATAAAGTTTCACCGACACTTACCAGCTCTTGTAGAGTAAATCGGTTTTACTGGGGGTTTTACAACTGGGTGTATTTTGTTTTTTCAATAGCACAAGATAATTGATCAACAGCCCAACGGCAAGAATAGTGGAATTTCAACATTAAGTTTCAATATGTATCTTCATACGGTAACAGATACGAGTAAAAAACATGTCTTTTGGTACAGGTCGATAACTGACTCAATGTCTAACAATTTGCCGTCACAAAAATAGACAGTGTCTGATCGTTTACTTTCTTGATTTTAGGACACTTCCTTTTTGGTTCGTCAACCATAGCTACAATTCGTATAAACATAGATCTTGAAACACAGTTTACGCATTTTAGTAATGCATTAAGAAAGTTATCCCAACAAACATTATACTCTGGTTCCCGTGCGGGAAAGTTAAGGGAAGTGACGGGTTAACTGCGGGAAGCGGGACGTCCCGCAAGGGTCCCGCCCGGGCAAGTGCGGGAAAAAAGACTGCGGGAAGACTGCGGGAAAGCCCAAAAATGTTTGTTGGGATATCATCTACTCCATGAAATTAATGTTCGATCATGTTATAACAATAATATGGAATCGAATTTGGTGAATACTATTAGGGGTATATAATACGATCCAGTCATAGTGCTATAAAAAGAATATTATCTTGATTTATATCTAGGTGCCAGTTAGGCGCCGCAGCCAAGCCGCGGTGCGCTATACACTCAGGCACCTTATACAGCAAGCAGATTTGAGGTGATTTTTTTTAGATCTCATTTCTTTTGAGTGTGTAAGGTTTGGCTGTATTTTTACAAGTTTTTGTTATGTGTGGGATAACAAACACGCAAATTATCTCTAAGCACGGAACAAACAACAATTAACGTTGTGTACTGCTACAGTAGCATACAACCAGACGGACTTTAAATTCCAAATTGTATTTACAGTGTTGGCCACACTATTCAGTTTTAAAAATTCCATCAATGAAGCCGCTCTGTTTTAAAGAAATTATTATATTTGTGATGCAAGACTGCGATGCAGCTTTGTTCCTTCTTTTATTTGTTGTCGATTGGCAACAGCAGTAACGAAATGTTCAATTAGACCTGAACTATAAGATAGCATTTATAAAAAACTTACACAGCTAAATCACCAAGACATTTGTTGATACCTACATGGCCGAATGGTAAAGTATGAGCGGTTTGGCGCTTATATATCTCACAATGTGCTCGTCGCGACAGCGGAAGTAAATAAGACGCGCAGCCGAACAAACGCATGTAATGCACTATCTCGGCGACTTCGTATAATTATCTGTGCATTGAAGTATTATAACACATGTGACAGCATGTTTTTAAGACTGATAAACCAACAATATGTTTTCAAACGTTCTCGTAAATTGGCATTGAATATCAAAGTAAAATTGATAAAAAGTCACATTTTTGCGTTTGTGCACAAACACTATAGTGACATATTTTTATATTTGTTCCCCAAAAAGTTTAAAACTTCCTAAATGAATATAAATTTGTATCATAAGACTTATATTATTTCTATTATGGTAAGTTATCAGCATTTGTAAGGTAGCGTCAAAAATGTATAGAGGCCAACGATTTTTACGTTTTCACACACGAGCGCGACCCGGCACCTCCACCAAAATCATTAATAATACTCGCAAACCCTAGAGAAAAAAGAATTATCTTCTTGGAAGTGGAAGAACTTTTTCATTGTTTTTACTATAAGTATTATCAGAGGAGCATATTTTTATATAAAACATTATCTTTCCATGCACGGTATAGTTAAGAAAATACCAGGTCACTTTCTCACTAAAATTGCAAACCGGTACAAAAACGTAATTTTTATTAGTTTCTTGGGACACCGGTACAAGTGTTATGAAAACGGTACTGTACCGGTCAAACCGGTGGTCACCTGATTATTCTTCACTACATAATATCATGCGATAATAAAATAATGTCAACATAATTACTTATAGTTAATTTCTCATGATACATCAAGCAAGCGGTGGATGCAGTGCTTTTCAAAACAGATTTCCTAGAAACAAAAGCTACCTTCTTTTGTTTATTTTGTTTACAATCTGTACCTAGTTCCCCAAAATACAATGCTTTTTATTAAATTTGCTATGGTTACTGTCGTCATGTTACGAAAATTATATGAACATAAAAACAAAGTAAGTTTCACTGGTAAGGGTCACTGGTAGGGCTCGACATTTGCGTTTGACGGGGTAGGCCCTACCTCACGATGGCAATATCAGACTGTGATGACGTCAAAGCTGCCGTTATCGGCTTTCGTACATGCGATCCTAACGCACAGACGCGGAACTCTGTGCAGCCATCAAATCCCATTTTGGGCCTACTTCTGAGCCGTTTTGTGTAACTTTTACTGATGTAATTTAACGATTATGACCATAATTATGGTTCAAACAATATCAAATTTCACCACAGTGTTCAGAATAGTAAAATTAATACCGCGCTGTCATGAAAAATGGATATTACTTATTTCAATGCAGTAAAGTTCATCATCAAGTTCCAAAGTTATCATTTTTTCCGAAGCAATAAACCGACCAAAGAAAAAAATAGACAAAAACCGATGTGTTCAAAATTTATTTTTGAGTATGGTTGAATTTTTTCATAATTATTTGATCATAACTGTAGAGCTTGTTATTTTATTTCTAACACTCTGCAGCCGCGCCTGAAACCTGTCTATGCATTAGGCTCTTAATCGTAATTTTAAAAAAAGAAAAAAAATCTTAATTTTTTTTTTCATAGGAAATAATTATTCGATTTTGCTCAAATTTCACACGAATATATTTATTCATAAAATTAAGGTTCTGTGAAAAAATCATTACGATCGGATAAAGCATGTAGGTGTTCTTATAAGTCAAAGAATTGTTTAAAAAAGAAAAAACCCGTAAAATTTCGATGTATTTATGCACGAATGTATTTATTCATAAAAAAAAGGTTCTGTGAAAAAATCATTAAAATCGGATAAAGCATGTAGGTGTTATAAGTCGAAGGGAAAATTTTTAAAAAAAACGAAAAAAATCGTAAAATTGCGATTTTTTATGAAAATAATTTTCCGATAGCGCTCAAAAACGTGGCAGTTCTAAGTTCAGAGATTTAGAAGGCCTCCATAAAATTTCATCGCAATCGGAGTACCGGTTTAGCCGGAATCGTGTGGACAAACAGACAAAAATACAGAAAGAAAAAAAAAAAAAAAAATTCCGGATTTTTTTCTCCAGTGTAGTAGAATGGAATCTTCGCTTCGCTCGCTACGCTCATCCAATAAGAAATAATTTTTGATTGGGCTCAAATTTTACACGAATGTATTTATTCATAAAATAAAGGTTCTTTAAGAAAATCATTACAATCGGGAGGTGGTAGGTGGAAAAGTCGAAGAAATTTCTTAAAAATAAAAAATAAATCGTAAAATTGCAATTTTCATAAGAAATAATATTTTGATTGCGCTTAAAAACGTGGCAGTTTTAAGTTCAGATATTTCGAAGGCCTCCACAAATATTCATTGCAGTTGGAGTATCGGCTTAGGCGGAATCGTGTTAACAAACACAAAAATACAAACAGAAAAAAAAACATTCCGGATTTTTTTCTATGGTGTAGTTAAATGTAATCTTCGCTTTGCTCGCTATGCTCGTCCAATTATCAAGTTAAATAGTGGGGTGTAGACATTATGTGAAGCCATTTTTCAATAATGTTTTTATCTCCCTCTTTAAAGTTTGACTGGTAGAATAAGGGTGCGGCCATTACTTGATGGCGGCTTAGAAGTTATATTCAAGTAAATACGTAAATGGCATTTGTATAAAAAACTTATAATGGCTGTATAAAGTATAAATTTAAAAAAATCTGGATTGGCACCTCCACCTTTAAACTAGTGATGACGACGGTTAAGGGTTTTTCTTAACCCGGGTTAACCCGGGTTTTAAAAACCCGGGTTTTTAACCGGTTAATTTTCAAAAACGCGTAAAAATCACGCAAATTAACGGCGCTCGCTTCGTGTTGTGCATCGCAAGCAGGAGTAGCCGGGAGTAACATCAAGCGCCGATTACGAAATTGTTTATGTGGCACATCTGCGTAGTGTAAACCGATATCGGATCGTAGGCAGCTCACGGTCAATTGCCTCGTCGCTATCTTAGTCCCCCCCCACCCACCGCCATCCCGAACTTACGTAATCAGTTCTTTCATTAGTGCTCGCGCCCGCCCGCTACGTATCTTATCTTGAATGCTGTCAGTGTCACGTAATAAATATTGGAACTTAACGCCGTTGAATTTTTAAAAAACATACTGAAATCGTACATCACAGAGAACGACCTTCACCTTCTCAAAGACGAGTGTAGTGTCGCCAGCCAGCATTGTTTACGCTTTTTACGCGACATCACGGAGGCCGGCCTCGCGCGGGAGGGGGGAGGGGTAATTATGCTGGTATTATCTGTTGTGAAATAACTCGCACGAGCGGAAAAAAACCATTTTGAGCATCTGGAAATTCCATCAAATCTTCGCGACGTAAAAATAAACTACGAACAACATTATAATAACTTATCTTAATTCAATGTACACATGCCAAGTTTATTACATGGTAAATAAAATGCAGTAAAACCCCTATGGATTGTTCCCGCATCGTCCGTTTTCCCGCCATGATTGCTATTTTTGAAAAGTTTTGCAAGTCCCATTTTTACACAATGTTAAAATTCCCGCGTTCCACTGTTCCTCAATCGATCCTTTTTCCTCCCCGTATCTTTCAAAATGTTGTGTTTCTCTTTGTTAAATTTCCCGCCTTTTACGAACAAAGCCCGGGCAACCGACGAAGAAACACCATTTCCTTCACCCGAGCGCAATTTTTGTGAAGCTGTATGTCAGGTTCACTTCCCCATCCCACCCCGCCAGCCCGGGAGCTGCCGCCTACGAGACCGGTTACCCCTCCCCTCCGCTCGCGCTGCCAAGGCTCTCACTCTCACTCTCCACTCTTCTCACGGCCGGCCGGCCTGCCAGCTCAGACACAGTGACACTTCACATTCTCTCTCAGCAGTGCCGTGTTTTTCTTACGCGATAATAATTGCAGACCATTGTTTTTAATCAATGATGCTGTCGATACAAAACTTGTTAAACTGAGGCTGGCTACTCAAGACTGCAGTCGATTTCGTCACCACAATAAAATGATCACATGGCATAGATACTTGTGCTGTAAAATGAATTCATATGTTCATTCAAGCTCGTCGGGAAAAGAGGCCGGTAGTGAGTGGAGTGGGTAGGCCCCAGTACTGAAATACTACGATCGTATGGGTGGGAGGGGGGGGGGGGCGAACGGAGAGCCACTTGACCTTCTCACATTGCCAGACTGCTGCTAATGAGGGGGGTAGGAAAGGGACTGCATTACCCATGTGGTCGGCGGCAAGTGTTAAGGCTGTCAAAGCGGGCGGCACTCCGACCAATAAATAACAACAGGGCAAGGTCGGTCCTCTTTATCTCGCGCGCGGTAAATACAAAGGAAGAAATTTCACATTACATCGTCAATAAATTATCCGGTTATTGTTCACGTAACCGGTTACAAAAATTAACCGGTTCTTAACCGGTTAGCGGTTAATCGTCGTCATCACTACTTTAAGCCCTTCTATTAGAAGGAGACTGTGTCCTCTCGATACCCTCGTTGTGTTCAGTGAGGCAAAACCTCACTATTAGAAGGAGACTTCGTCCTCTTGATACCCTCATTGTGTTCAGTGAGGCAATAATCCTGTGTTTACAAAAACTAAAATTCCACTTTGCCCCCACCGCCCAACCCAAAAGGAAGTAGCTAGTATCAAACATTATTCTGCTTTTCCTGATGATCTTGTTACATGCGTCAAAATGCTTAAGACAGTAATCGAAAATACTAGGGTTGCCGTTCGATACGAATTTCAGTATCGATAATCGGATCAGGTTAAATTGATTTTCGATCGCGATAATCGATTTAAAAAAATATCGATCGATAATCGATAATTGAATCAAAATTAGGCCTAAACTTGCTCGTATACCGACGCGGACCGTGGACCTTTTGCGAGTGCATCCTTTTGTTCCTTCTATTTGCTCAGAACAGGGTTTTTCCACGCTATAATAGAAAAGTCTTTCACGAGCTCTCCCTCTCCCCCCCCCCCATGCGTCTGCGACGAGAGCGAGCTAAGTGGAGTAGACAGACCGCGCTATGCTACCCGGCTTGAGTGTTGTCTTTGTAAAGGTCGTTTTTCTTGGAAATCGTGGTTCTGTAAAGTTTTATTTCAGCATTTGTTGAGATTGTCGTTCATTCATTTACGAAATATTATCAGTTTAACTATTCAATGCTCCGATATTTATTACGTGATGAGATGAATATTGTTTTAGATATTAGTTTGGAAGATGACGTAATATTGGTGTGAGAGAACTGATAAGATAATATTATCGTAGCACTACGCAAAGAAGAAAAGCGATTACGAGTTGGCGTGGAGTAGGGATGAATGCATTTCGATAAAATACTTGTTGACCCTTGCTTGGCCGTGATGTGCCGAGGTTGTGCAATCAGCGCCTGATCGGCGCGGGAATGCAGCCGCCTGCCGCCCGAGCCTAGCCGGCCCGTAACACAAAACCGCGTCATGCTGGTGGCCTATACTGCACAGTGCAGGCGCTTCGTACTTCACGCCTTACGAGTGTTGAAGATATTGCAGTGGACGCATTTTTCACGGAATAAAGCGATTAATGTCTTGACTGGTACTATTTCATGAAGTTCTGCAGAGCGGGCGGTAAATTACAAAATTTCGGGCGGGAGAGCTATTCGATTATCGAAATATCGATAATCGATTCTGGAAGACTGAATCGATTATCGATCGTTTCGGGACATAATCGTATCGATCGATATATCGATTATAAAAACGGTAACCCTAGAAAATACATGTTCCAAAATTTTGTTCATTTTGCCCCCATGGACATTTACCACTTTAGCATAATATTAAATTCAATTCTTCTTCTTTTCGACGACCTCTTGATAACCTCATTGGTTAAGTGAGGCAAAAACCCTGTATTTTCCAAAAAACAAAAACTTCTAAACCCCCACCCTAAACTGCCCAATCCCAAAGGAAGTCGCTAGTATAAAATAGAGGTGGTCGCGTGATCAATTTTTCACTCACGTCACGTCACGTAAACTTATTTTCTGATCACGCACAGTCACGCACGAATAACATAATTTTTCTGGGAATCCCTAGACCTAAATATGATTTCTAAAGAATGCATTAAAGACGTATGAAAAGTTAGTAGAATGAAAGAAGGACTTAATTAAAGAGCAGATTATTTTTTGAAATTTTTTGGCGGGGCATAACCTTAGAATCAACAATTATATTCAAATTACCCTACTCAAATCTGCTAGTTCAAAATTGAATTTTGAGCAGCGGGTTTTTGTGTATTGTTTCTACATTCCTTTATCTATACTATATTAGTCTTCGATTGCAAGTACTTGACCTTGAGAAAGTTTTTTCGCTTTCACACTCGCGGTTGCCGCGCCCAAAGTGAGCTTCGCACCCGAACGCCGACGGTACCGGTGCGTTCGGAATGTTTCCGGGTACAGGCACCACCAAGGGTTTCGGGACGACTCCCGTACTTTGGCCGCGGCAACGACAAACTTAACGGCTCGCATGCCGTTTCGGGATTAGCACTCATTTCCCAGACACGAAAAAAATGAAAAATATCCCACATTTCAATTTCGTGTTTCCACATGTAAACATTTCCAAAACACACCTGTACCGTTGATGGCAAGTTTTCGAAACAAATCGTTTTCTTGCCCTGGAGGTGGTACAGCCCTCTATTAGAAGGAGACTTGGTTCTCTCGATACCCCCCGTTCTGTTCATTGAGTATACAGTATAGTACCGAATATAGGCCGACCCTGAATATAGGCCGACTCCCTAACCTTGGTCATTGAAATTTAAAAAAAGGAATTTTTAATGAAATATTTTTATTTACGCGCTGTTATTCCTGCGGTTTGTTTCCGCGGAGCCAGTACCAAGGTCGTTTTTTCCCGCGCGGCCTATTGACGCGGAGCATGTGATGACGTAGCGCTATGACGCAATCTCCAAGCAGACCGGTTCATATCACCCAGTTATCTATTCCTCGTCATACTTCACTCGTCAGTAGGCCTGGAAATAGTGTCGCGTCCTCCGTGCCTGCCGTATTGTTGACGCAGCGCCAGAAACAAGCAGTGAACTATACGTATTTCCTTGTCACACGGCGCTGAAACTTGGTGTTTGAAATAAGCACGTCAAAATGTCAATGCTCGCATATAGGCCGAGGAGGGATTTTGATACCTAAAATAATGAAAAAAAAGGTCGGCCTATATTCGGTACTATACGGTAATCCCCTGTATTCCAAAAACAACCAATTGCACTTGCCTCCCACCGCGCCCCACTGCTCCCCACTGCCCAACTCGAAAGGAAGTCGCTAGTATCAAACATTTTGTTTATGATTAACATCTACATGATGCAACTTGTTACATGCTCCAAATGCTTCCGACGGTAAAAGAAAATACATATTTAAAAAAAAATCCATTTTGCCCCCACGGACTTTGACCACTTTGGCATATTATCCTTCTAGTCGACGTTACTGTCGATACCCTTGTTGTGTTCAGTGACACCAAACCCCTGTATTTCCCAAAATAAAACATTCTACTTCCCCCCTCCCGACGGCCCCCACTGCCCAACCGAAAGGAATTCGCTGGTATCAACGTTTCTTTTTGCTATACATGATGCACTGTTACATGCGCCAAAATGCTTCAGACATAAGAGAAAATACATGTCCCTAAATGTTGTACATGTCGCCCCCATAGACATTGCCCTCTTTGGCATATTATAAAATGCAATTATCCTTTTGTCAACGCCGTTTTTGGATGAGCGAAGTGAAGATTCCATTTCATTACACTGCAGAAAAAAATCCAGAATGTTTTTTTCTTTCTTTCTTTCTTTTTTTTTTTTTTTTTTTTGTTTTTGTTTTTTTGTGCACGATTCCCGCTAAACCAATACTCCAATTGCTATGAAATTTTCTGAAGACCTTTGAAATCTCTGAACTTAAAACTGCATGGTTCAAAAAATGAATCGAAAAGTTATTTCTCATAAAAATAGCAATTTTTTTATTTTTTTCGATTTACTTGTTTTTTGTTTGTATTTTTGTGTGTTTGTTATACGATTCCGGCTAAACCGATACTCCAATTGCGATGGAATTTTCTGAAGGCCTTCTCTATCTCTGAACTTAGAACTGCCACGTTTTTTAGCGCAATTGAAAGATTATTTCTCATAAAAATCGCAATTTGACAATTTTTTTTGGTTTTTCTTATTTTTCTGTTTGTATTTTTGTGTGTTTGTTAACACGATTCTGGCAAAAACCGATACTCCAATGGCGATGAAATTTTCTGAAGACCTTTGAAATCTCTGAACTTATAACTGCCACGTTTTTTAGCGCAATCTAAAAATTATTTCTCATGAAAATCGCAATTTGACGATTTTTTTTTTTTTATTAAGGAATTGTCTTCGACTTTACACCTACATGCTTTATTCGATTGTAATGATTATTTTTTAAGAACCTTAATTTTTATGAATTAATATATTAGTGTGAAAATTGAGCGTAATCAAAAAATTATTTCTCATTAAAATCGCAATTTTACGATTTTTTTTCGATTTTTAAAAATTGTCTTTGACTTATAACACCTACATGCTTTATTCGATTTTAATGATTTTTTTACAGAACCTTAATTTTTATGAAATAATATATTCGTGTGAAATTTGAGCGTAATTAAAAAAAAAATTCTCATAAAAATCGCAATTTTCGCTTTTTTGGTTTAAAAAAAAAATCTTCAGCTTATATTACCTACATGCTTCATATGATTGTAATTATGTTTTCAGAGAACCTTATTGTATAAATTAATATATTTTTGTGAAATTTGAGCGCAATCGAAAAAATTATTTCTCATGAAAATTGCAATTTCAGGTTATTTTGTTAAAATAAAATACGCTCATCCAACAACGCGCCTGAAAAAGCGTTTGCGAAGCTTCCTAGTGTTAGAAAGGTTGTGTTCAGTGAGGCAAAACCCTTGTATTTTTAAAACCAAAAATTCAACTTGGTCCCCCCACCGGCCCCCACTGCCCAACCCAAAAGGGAGTCGCTATACGAAATATTTAAATGGCCCGATCGGACGTAAATTGCCCGAGATATAGATAATTGTTTTAAAAAATCATTGCAAAATTACATTCCAATTACATTTATATTTTGACTATTCAAAATTGTCCTTTTTAGAAAACATTATACTCATTATACTCTTTATTAGTAGATCTTGTCAATTTTGTAGTAAATGTGATTGTTTTTTCAAACGTATTAAAATTTGGCAGACCTCAATGCAGGTGCGCATGTTGAGTTTTATCTGCATTGATTATTTGAAGTTGGTAGTACATTATAGCCCCCCTCCCCTTCTTCTAGGCCTTGCCACTCCACCTCCCGCAGTACACATAGCTTTTACAACACTTACAAATTACTATTGAATGTTATTTACACATGAACACATAAAAATGTACATGAATGACGTACACCAATCAATAGCATTATGACCTAAGGGTGACGCGTCCTTAATAAAAAAAAAAGCATGTAGGCTGATTAACAATACATAAATATTTCACAAAAATGAAATATAAAAAAAAAAAAAGGGACCTACCGAGTCTCGACCCACGCCGACCACTGATAATCGGCATCTTAGCACTTGCCACACTGCATATGGATATAGGAGAGTAAATGTGTAGTCTTATATGCGCGTTGGGTGTCCCAAAATGCCACAAAAAAAAAAAAAAATTTAAAAAAATAAGTAAGTACTCACCCCCCCCAAAGTTTCCTTTAGGCTTTTTTTTTCACTAAAAAATTTATAGCCCATTGGGGGAGTAATTTTAGGGGTTCCCCCAAGGGCCCCCAAATTTCCCCAAAATTGCCCGAAAAACCCCTTTTTTCCCCGGATTTTGTTTTTTGCTGTTTTGCGGGAATTTTAAATTTTTTTGGGTTTAGGGGACATGCTAATGAAGGTAGTAAATCCCAAACCTTAGTTTTTGCACTGAGGCCTACCCATGTGGTAAAATCAACAAAATATATACCCATTTTAGTCCGGAGACGAAAAATGTACAAAAAACCCATTGGTTTCTTACCAAAGAAAGCGTGATTTCTGGCAATTAATTGCACTTTTACAAAGGTCGGATTTAGTGGAGTTTCTCATGAAATTTATCCAATTTATATTATGCTGATATTCTTAACTATACAAATAGGCCTATATATTTTTAATTATTTTTAGGGTTCCCCTTCGAGTGAAAATCGTGACGAAAAACGGAGGCTAAAATCGATACATATCGAAATATTCATTCATAACCCAAATCGATTATCATATCAAATTCCAAATTGACCTAGGAAGCAGAAAAAACCCAAAATTGAACACAAATAAAAAGGATCTTTAAGGATTGAATGTTTAAAAAAAATTGAGGGCTAATTTAAATTACACGCCTATTTTTTTAATACGTCTTGATTTGCACGGGTGTCACTGTTTACGTGTTCAACAGAAAAGCGCATCTAGCGAGCGAGAGATATGGCGAGATCTCATCGACATTCGAGCCACGCCTTATCTCCTCCCAACCTCCTCGCGTCGTTCTTTGAATAAAAAACGGGCACACGACTCATCTTGTTAGGCAGCGTCAGAAGTAATGGCAATATTTCTTTGGGTTTGGGACGGAAGAAACATCACGAATTCAAATAATTGGGCAGACTGCGCTAGAGAAGTTCCCCCCAAAACGTCGAGCCACTGAATACACCCAAAAATCGCAATCGGGCCGGGCGATGTTTTGTATCGCCTGTATCGCGCTGCGAGCGATGCGCACTGGCGGCGGTGGGGTGGATTTTTATTGGAGGGAGGGGCTACTCCCAACAATCGGCGCGTTGATAAAAAGCGGGGCATTTTAAGATGGTAAACCGCGAAAACACGGTCACTATTTAAACGTAAATATCTATCATATAAAAAAATATTTGAATCGTTTATATTTTTACGATATCGAAATCGATCGATATTTCGATATCGACGGAAACCCTATTATATTTACTTTTTTTTTTTGTTTTTAGGCCTATTTTTTATTTTTTTTCGTCGAGAGTGTTTGGGAACTTTTTTTTTACCCCCGGGTAAAAAAAAATTTACACTGGGAAAAAAGTGCATTAAGAGTACTAATAAAAGCATACCATACGGGCTGAAGTCAGTTTACCAATTGACAAAAACATACATAGTCAGATGAAAAAGATCATATGGCAAACAAGTTTTTAATGAAACATCGTAGTAGAGTTAAAAAATGGCCCAAAAATAATCAGTCAGAGTACAGAAAAAAAATTACAAGCTTTTTGATAGGATCAGTCATGCCAATCTGATCAGCTAGCTTTAAGAATGAAGAAGGAACCGAAGTTCTGAAGCTACAAAAAGATTCCGCACAGGATCCTTTGGCCTGTTGACAAAAACCTCGCAGCCTAAGAATGACTCCCAAACTAGGGAGAGGTAGCTAAACGAGCATATAGGCTTAGCAAACAAGTTCCTATAAGTCTCTTAGAAAATTTCTGTCCCAATAAAACCCAAGAAGAAAATTTGGAAGGGAGCATGATCTGCGATAATTCCACACCAAACCCAAAAAGGCCCTAGCACACAAAGTAGTCAAAAAACTTTGAAAATGTGTTTTTTCCCCAAAATTTTGCTGTAGGGACCGTAAAACATCACTTTGGAAGTCTCCCCATGACATTGATTTTTTCTAAATATAGTAGGTCTTTAATTTCCACCACAGTGCTATCTAAAAGTACAGCCCACCGACAGCGTCAATTCGTCGCCGTGAAACGCAGAGCAAATTAAGTGGAATATTGTGCTACTAAAGTGTTGTACCTGGAATGGTAAGCTTTTCCCGGATGTCCCCGGTGTCGAGACTGGTCAAGATGTGAACGGTTCCCGGGTTTTTATTTTCCTCATTGTGAACGGTAACAAAACTTCTTGGTGTTACAAAGCTAGCATCGGGGTTTTTCTGGGACATGCAAAGATGCGTGTATCTGTTTTTAAAACACACAGTCATGGAACTGTGTTTCACTGTAATAGGTAGTGTTTTGAGAAACTGCTTCAAATCTGCAAATTCAAGGGAACTTGTACGCTCTAAAAAAATAAAATTTGGAGGATTTGTTTTGGTTCCTGTCGACAATATTTTTGAATTTCTATGGCAGTGTTTAATTTTGTTTGGACCGTCAACGGACCAGAAATGTTTTTTTTTAAGAAGTGGCCTAAAAGGGAAAAATAGTTACGTCAATACCATGAACCTATAGAACACAAGTCCATTTATAGTGGCTCAAGAAATAGAAAATTTTCTTAACGAAAAAGCCCCGGATTTTTCCCCCAAAGGGGGACGACTACTTTAGAGTTTTAAACGACGATAGTTTCCTGACAATCCCTTTGAAGCCTGGCCGAAACGCAGTCCTTTAAGGATGCTGCAACCTCGTCACCCCTTTGGCCTGCATTTGGGGGATTTGCTCTCAAACAAGATTTTAACCAGAAAAACCCAAGAACGAGCCACAAAAAGCAGTTTTGTTCAAGTATTTGAGCAACAAAAAAAGTTTACCACTGAAATTTGTGAAAACAAATTCACAGTCCCCTTGATATACAAAAAAGTGATCCCGTGTAATGTCGCAAATCTAGAAAAAAGTCATAATTAGGTTTTCCCCCAATTTTTTAAATATATTTACTTCTAAGCCAAACCATAAATAAAATTTGGTGTTTTTATAGAAAGTACCCTTTAAAGACCTCCCCAAATAATAGAAATTCTTTGTTGCATCAATACGTCACCGTGTTAATTTGAGGGTTTTAAAGCTTTTTTGGCCAAAAAAACGCATTTTTGAACCCTTGGGGCACCTCTAAACTTAAACCCCAATTAGTTTAAAAATTTTACAAGTGTTAATTTGATGTATATTAAACTTTTAAAGGGTGAGTTTTTTTATTTTCAAAAATTTTTTTTTTTGGAAAACCCCCTAATGCGCGTTGAAAATTGCTTTGCAGGGAATAAGAAAATCTGTTCGGAGCCTTTTGTTTCTGCGCTTAGGATGTGAAAAAAAAGGGTTTCTAAAAAATTGTTGTGCCCCGCGTAGCACATACAAAATCCCAACAAAAGTATCAAATAAAAAAAATGAAGTTAATTTAAAAAAAAATAGTCCCAAAATTAATTTCATACAACTTTTCTTTAATTAAAATCAATGAAGAATTTTAATGAATTGTTTTTAATCACCATTGTTGTGAAAATTAACCAGCCAATTAGGAACCATTTGAAAGCTTATTTTACGGGAAATAAATTTGTGGGAAAAAAATAATAAAAAAATTAAATATTATTAAATTTTTAATTTTGTTTTAAGCCCCAAAGTAAAAATTTCCCGCCTAAACGTCAATTTTGTAAGTCCTTGATAAAAATTGCATTAGTTAATACCCCGCTGCAACAACTTTTAAAAAAAACAAATAGAAAACGAACATTTAAAAAAAATATTACGCACGGTTTTCCCCCCGAGTGCTTCCCCAAAGCAAGTCGATCGGGCCCGCCTGCCCACAGCCAGCGGGTTTGCTAGTCCAAGGCAAAGCACACTGTGCAGCAGGCGGGGTGAGAGAGAGGAGCGAGCCTGTCTCAGGTCTCTGTCTACTAGACGTGCGACGGGTGCGGGGCGCTCGCGCAGAAGGGTGGATGAGGATTTAGAGCGAGCGAGCCTGTTTTGTAGATCTGTGATTCGTCGCGTCTTGCTCATCACACGGAAACTCTGGATCTGTGCAGAGACTTACTTACTAGGGATGACATCGTTTCCCAAATTTTGGGTTCATTGTGACCAAAATAAATTTCGGAATCGATTCCCAAAAAAAAACATTTTTTAAATTGTATGCACAGAAGTGTAGCCACAGGTGATTTGTTTTTGAAAAGCCTTTACATACCTCTGTAAGCGGTGCATAGACTGTCCGGGTAAACCGCAGTGCGCAAAACGCAAAAGTATTTTTTTATACTAGCACATTTCAAACAAACTACATATGAATTTTTTTTTTTTTCTGCATGCATGGGGCCATGTGCCAGTGTTAAAAAATTGTAAATTTTTGTTTTATTGGTTTTTGAGGCACAAAAAAACACAATAAATCCGTATTTTGCAGTAGGCCTACATTTAAATATTAATCAAAACTAATTTTATTTTTCAACAAAAATGTTTGCCACTCTGCGTCACCAAATTTGAGTTTTTGATCTGGCGGTACTCAAAAACTAAGCGCGCCAGAAATATACAATTTTCCGCAATCAACCTTCATGTTTCTAAGAGAAGATTTGCCAAGTTTCATCAAAATCCAAGATGGTCATGGAAATGGCCTCTAGTTGAATAATGATTTGACATGGAATTACCCTTTGAGCAAAAACAAAAATACGTACGTGTTTACAAATGTATTCCGCAATTAAAATCTATACCCGTGTCTTAATAAAATGTTTTTTGTAAAGCCGTAAAACAAAACGCTCAAGCTCACCTGGAATGTGGGAGACCCGTGGTTCAAATCCCGGTTTGGGCGGACTTTTTTAATTTCTGAATTGTAGTAAATAATAAACGTAGAACAATTTAGTGTATTTCTGAAAATGTAAATTTTCCCCGCCATTGTTGATTTTTCACTAAACGTATTGTTACAATCCAAAATTTACTTTAGCACAATGGACACCTTTGCCTTGGTAATACAATGCGTAATACTGAACTTTTCTAATGCAAAAATTGCAGAATATTCAATATGGTTTATAACGTAAAGTGCGATCGACGCCGCGAATCCAATATGAGGTCATGAGTCTATGACGTGCCGTATTTCGAGACCACAACGCCATTTTCTTACTGGGTGATGGAAGTATCCAACGATTTTAGTATCCAATGATTTTATTTTGGTTTTGTGCGGTTGTACCGCCAATATGAGTCAAACCTGATATCTGTGTCCTTAATTTAGCTATCGACTGTTCTACTAATAATATAACTGCTGTTTTACACATATTTTGGATCTTTTATTTTGGTGAACACACAGCCTTAAGGCTATCCAGAGCACTCTCACCAAAATTTTGAAAGTCAAAGGAAAATGACTGAAAGTTGGTTGAATGAAAGAGGAACTTGAATAAAAAAAGGGGGAAAAAAGGTTTTTCTTATGGGACAATAGCTCCTTTTTGGCCATTATTTATATGCAAATTTTGGGTCAATTAGAAAATTAAAGTTCTAGGTGCATCACTTAATTTTGAGCTATGATTTTTTTAAATTGTTTAAACACACCTTTAACTCCGCTTTTACAGTAAAGAAAATTTTCTGAAATAACTATTGAAACAATTTTTTTCCCCCCTGTTCAAAACTCTTATTTGTACCATGTGATAAAAAAATAGCACATCAAACATTATTTCAGAAAATGATTTTACCTTATACTTGTAGCAGAGACAAAGGTGTGTTT
Source organism: Sweltsa coloradensis (assembly GCA_024449915.1). Classification (NCBI taxonomy): domain Eukaryota; kingdom Metazoa; phylum Arthropoda; class Insecta; order Plecoptera; family Chloroperlidae; genus Sweltsa; species Sweltsa coloradensis. The sequence continues at coordinate 62,147 of JAMZAV010007302.1, read as the reverse complement.
AAAAAAGGTATAGCTCAAAATTAAGTATTGCACATAGGACTTTCCTTTTCTTATTGACCCAAATTTTGCATATGGCCAAAAAGGAGATTGTCCTGTCAAATTTAGTTTTCTTCTTTTTTCTCTTTTTTATTCAAGTTCCTCTCTAATTCAACCAACTTTCAGCCATTTTCCTTTGACTTTCAAAAATCTGTAAGTGTGCTCTGGAATAGCCTAAGTAGATTTCATGTCCTCAACTCTTTCCCTCATATAAATTTACAGTGTTTTAGTGTGTTCATGTTATTTCATTTTACAAAAAATTGTACTCTGAGAAGTTCCAATACCTTTTATTATTAATGTATTACAAGGCCGCTTCGCGAACGCTTTGCGTGGGATCTCTTTACTTTTGCAAGTACTTTTTGAACGCATTGTAGGTGATTGTTGTCAAGTTTCTATTGTTACAGTAAGAACTCTCTTATCCGATCTCCGCTTATCCGATGTACCGTGTTAACCAAGCCGCAAAAAAAAAAAAAAAAAAAGTTTTAAATACGTAATAAAACATAAAAATAATTACAGACGCCGCGCCCATTTTTTTAAAATGTACTCGCATAATTTGAGGCATGCCTTACCTGAGTGAAAAGAAATAGATCGGCGATATACTCGACTTTCGAGCAGTGTGCATCAGGTCAGGCAATAGAGTTCAGGGTCAGGTGCTGGGGCGCATCGCCGGTAAGCGTCAGTTTTATGAGCATATGGGTCAGGTGCGTCGCGGGGCCTGCGCTGCGCATACGACCCCAACCCATCCCAACACAGCTGTTCAAAGTGGTCGTTGTGGAACTAGATGCAATCAGTTTCAACCGTTTCAAAAAATTTCGTAATCACGCGCATTAAATTGTTATTCCTGGGTTATCTATTTCTTTCCCCAGACTTATCTGCTCGAGAGTTTTCAGCGGGGGCAGGTAGTAAAGGGGTTTTTCCCCACAGAGAAAGAGAGGTGGGGCCTGGGCCTATGTTTGCATTGTAGGCCTAGGCCTACTGCGTCGAGTTTACGCCTGGGACAAAATTTTTATTTTTTTACACATGTAGGCCAATTGTGTAGGGTTTGTTTTGTGAGTTTGATTTACAAGCTTTTAAAAATCATTTAGAAACCCCTTATGAAGTATCGTGTGTTTTTTTTTTTCCTTTATCCATTTCATGTGTCAATATCTTTTTCCCACATCAGGTATGCTACGAAAGAAAATAAACAAATGAACCCGCCCCGAGTTTTTCAAAAACCCGAGGTGCCCCGGTCTATCCAACTGGGATAAGAGATTCTTACTGTATTTGAAAAGATAATTGTTTTTATACACCTCGAAAACTCATTTTAAAAACCTTTTATTTTATGGATTCTGAATAACTTTTCAATTTTTTCTTTAAAAAGGTACAATCACCAAAACCCTTAAATTTCCCATGGAAATATGAAGTTTAACCCCCACCCTTTTGGGTCAGAATGGGCCCAAATGTCACGAAAAATTGCACAAAAAATCAAAAAAATTTTTAAAAAGATATTCTGAGAAAAATTTATTCGATGGTCCCTTTAAAAACGTGGCAGGCTAAGTTTAGAGATTTAAAGGGTCCCCTTCAATTTTCATCAAGATCGCATATGCCGTTTGCCCGGTAGAGTGCAAACAAACATAAAAAAACAAAACAACAACAACAACAACAACAACAACAACAACAACAACAACAAACACCTGAGCTCATTCTTTTGGGGGTCAGTGAAATTGAAGTCTTCGCTTCGCTCATCCAATTATTTATTTTAGAAATTGTACAAATAATCGATCATTAAGATGAACATCTCCATAGAAAGTTAGAAAAGGGCATTAAGGCCCTAGTCAGTCAGTGTCTTACTTACTATGCCTAAGTTATACCTCTTAAAACCACATAATAAGATACAATAGAAATAAATTACACATAATATGAAAGGTAATATAGACAGTAAAGGGTGAACAAATTATGGTAAACAATAGCTAGTAAAGGGTGAACAATGATGGCATGGTACAAATAATATAGAATATATAGTATGGATTCGGGTAATATTCGGATTCGGGTAGACCAACTACCCGATGTCTTGGGTATCTCCTTTCCCGGAATTGATAGTGCCCCACATTTGTTTGACCTTTTTTTGCGAGTTCATCTCCGCCACCGTGGAGGGTAATTCACGTTTGTGGACCAGCGCGTGATGACCTTGCTGGGGTACACTCCTCCCGAGCTGCTCGGCAAGTCCTGCTACGAGTTCTTCCATCCTGAGGATCAGTCGCACATGAAAGACAGCTTTGAGCAGGGTATGGCCAGTCATACAAGCAGTTTTAATTTGTGTTATGTGTGTGAGATTTAAATTGTTTTCAGGTAGGACTACATTATCTGGGTAGTCATGAGTCATGACGTAGGGTACTCACTACTCAGGTACTCGATTCCTACCAGACTCCTTTTGGAGTTGACTCCATTTTCAAGTAGTCAGATTTCTTCAAAAGTGGGTTGCGGTGTCAGATATTGTGTCAAATAACCTAAATTATGCTGTTTAATACCAAGCCAACCTTACAAACAAACAATAGTGTTGTTTTACTAGGGATGTGCGGGTACCCAAAAAAAAGGGTAATTTTTTGGGGTAGGGAAAATTTTTCCCCACCCGGGTCGGGCCCTCAATTCCTACCCGAAAAAGTTGGGTCGGGGTTTAGAAGTAATAAAGAAAAAAGCCAACTGCTCCTTTTAAACCTCCCCCCAGAAAGCAAAGAACAGCGACGTCGGGGCGGACCAAAACGCTACGACGGGGGCGGCTAGCCCCATGGCTGTGTCCTTGGCTCTTCCCTCGGTCCCGCTAAAATAAAAGGCCCTACGGACCGTCATTTCCGTCTTCGGTTTTTTCAAGCTAATAAAGGGATAAAGCAAGTTTAATATTACGTACGAGGCGAATGGTAAAAAGAAACAACGCTAATAAAATCGTCTAAAGCTAGGGGGCAGGCCTAGAACAAAGTTGCAATTTATCTAGAAGTTCGATCTATCGCATCGTTGCGCCACGAGCGTTGGGGGGAGTCAACCAAAAGGCGGTGCAAACGCGCGATTTTGTAGAGCATGGCTGGTAAAAAGCATGATGATGATTTTTGTCGGGGCCGGGGAAAAGAAAAATACGCGATGCATCGGTTTTTTTTTGGGGTTTTCGTATCGGAAAAAATTTGAAAACGATCGTTACGATATTATTTCCGAGAAAACGAACGATTGATGCAGGAAAAAGATATAGCGGGGTTTCACTGTACTGGGCCAGGCCTAGGATACTCAAGCAAAAAATTCATAAAACGCCGATTTGGATTTTTTTCGGTCAAAACAGCCCAGATGGCTTACCTGCAACCAATGCAAAATGTTTTTTTGGGTTTTTTTTTTTTAAAAAGAATTCACAAATAAAAAAAAAATTTACTACCCCCGGCCCGACCGAGGGGGGTCTTCAAATTTCCCCAGCCGAGGGGACTTTCAAAATTTCCCGACCCGAGCCCGACCCGAGTTCAAAAACCACTACCCCCACATCCCTAGTTGTTTCTTACTGCCCAAAAATGTGTTTTTGTTTTTTTCCCCCCGGAACAAAATTTGTCCAGGAGGGTGTTTAGCATTGGTCAGGTAATCCAGTTTTCCATATTTTTTTTAGGGATGTGCGGGGGCCCGGTTTTGGTTCCGTTTTTGGTTCCGGGGTTAAAGTACCCGATTTTTCGGTTCCGGTTTCCGGGGTAGTTTGTTTTTAAAAAAAAAAATAATAAAAAAAATTCTAAAAAAAGCAACCCACCCCAAAATCATTCTTTCCCTTCGAAGCACAATCACTTAAAAAAGAAATTATGCACCAATTTTTAAAAAAAAAAAAAAAAAAAAAAAACAAAAAACAAAAATTTTTTTTTTTATTTTTAAATTTTTTTTTTTTTTTAAAAATTTAAAGGGGCCCGAAAAATTATTTGATTGCGTCCCGAAAAAAATTCTGATTAAGTTTTAAACCCGTAAACCGAAGGCGAAAAAATCCCCGACCAAAATTTTTTTACAAAAATTTTGTAAACTAGTTAACAAACATTTCATTCGGGTTTTTAATTTTATTCGAAGTGCAATGGCTCAAACTCGGGGGAAAATAAAGAAATTTCGAAACAAAGTCCTAGACATATTGATTCAAAGTGTAAATGGAGTGTGGGGGGGGGGCCCAATCTTGGGGGCCGCCTTTAATGTGAAAAGTGTGATTTCGATGGTTAAATTCCAAAACCAAAGAATGGGGGCCAAAGTGGCCTTTTGGGAAAAAGGGCCAGCCCCTAATTTTTTCCGTGAGGGAGTGGGGCTACCATTTAAGGCCCGGGGACCAAATTTACAAGCCCTTTTTAATTTGGAAATCGTTTTTTTTTATTTTTTTTTAAAGGGATTTAAATTTGAAGTTCCTTTTTTTCCCCTGAAAAAAAATTTTTTGTTTTTTTAATTTTAATTTTTTTATTTAAGTTTTTATCCTTTAAAAAAATAAATTTCAAAAGGCCTTTTTTTTCCGAGAGAACCTTTTTTTAAAAAAATTTTTTAAAAAAATTTTACTACCCAAGTTCCTTTACTAACTGGGAAAAAAACCCCCGGGAAATTTTTTTTTTTTTTTTTTTTTTTTCTTTTTTTGTTGTTTTTAAAATTTGGTTTAAAAAATGTTCTTTTTTGGGGGCTTAAAATTTTAATTGAACCCCCAACAAAGGTTTTTTTAATTTTTAAATTTTTTTATTTTTTAAAAAATTATTTAAAAATCTGCTTTTTTCCATTTTAAAAAAACCTAATTTTTTAAAAAAGAAACTTTAAAATTTAACAACAAAAATTTTCAAAAAATGAATTTTTTTTTTTTTTTTAAAAAATTTTTGACTTTTTAAACAAATTTTATCCATTTTTAAAAAAACCAATTTTTTTTTTTTTTTTTTTTTTTTTTTTTAATTTTTTTTTTTTTTAAAATAAAAAAAAAAAAAAAAAAGATTTTTATTTAAAATTTAAAAATTTTAAAAAAACTTAACTAAAAATGATTTTTGAAACAAAAATCCGAAAAATTACCTCAATGCAAATTACGGGGTTTAAAAACCGCAAATAAGCTTTTTTCCAGTATTCAAACCCAACTTAAAAATTTTTAAAACTAAAATTTTGGAACAAAAAAAAAATTAAAAACTTAAAAAAATCAAAAATTAAAAAAAGGGTTAAAAAAAAAGAAAAAAAAAAGAAAAAGAAATGAAAAAAAAAAGAAAAAAAAAAATGAAAAAAAAAAAAAATGTGAAATAGAAAAAGAAATAAAATACAAAAAAAAGAAAGAAAAAAGAAAAAAAAAAAAAATTTATTTCATATAAAAATTTAATTTAAAAATCCCCAACAGGGGGAATGATTTCCAAGAAACCCCCGAAAAATCCATTTTCTTTGGTTTAATTTCCCTTTTTTTTTTAAAACAAAAAAAAGACGATCTTAATCTTTCCCAAAAACCTTTTTTTAATTTACTACAATGGGCCTTTTAAAAGGTTTACATGCCTTTTAATTTAATTATTAATAAAAAAGTGAATTTGAAAAAAAAAAATGCTACCCTACCTAAGAGACTCAATCACCGAGAATGCGCTGGTTTTGCGGGGCGAGCCCCCCCGTCATGGCCGCCGGTGAGAAAAATTTGTAAAAACACCATAAAGATCCTAAACACAAGCAAGTTTTTAAAATATAAAAATGTTTTGGGGGGAAAAGAAAAGTACTTTTTGGGTCATTTTGAAATTTAAAATCTAGTATTTATTTTTTTAAAAGTATTTCTAGTATTTTTAAAAGATTAAATCAGCTTTTTAATTTAAAAAAACACGGATATAGTCTGTCGGGGCCGTGAACGTAACATTGATAAAACCGCTTATTTTTTTGGCCGTAGTATTATTCCCCAGTAAAACTTACAGGCCAAAAATCCCTTTTAAATAATACAATATAATGACTAAAATTTTTTAAAATCAAAGCAAAAAATTAGTTATGTTCTAAAATCATAATAGGCCTAATATGGAATGTAATGCAATATTTGAGTAGCACAAGGTTTCTTAACAACAAAAAAAAGCCACTCAAAACTTTTGAAAAGTGAAGACAATAAAAACAGTAAAAACAATAAAATTAGCGTTCCTAAATTATTTGAACAAAAAAAAAATTCGGACCAAAAAAAAATAAAGAACATTGGGAATAAAAAAATCAACATGGGCCCGTGCAAAAAATGCAGTACTTAAAATTTTTTAAAATTTTCACCCACTCTTTAGGGTTTGATTTTTTTATTTGATTCGCAAATACCAATATAAAACTAAAAAAAAAAAACAGGAATTTAACCCCTGGTCTCCCTTGGCCGGGCGCGGACATATAATGGGAGTGGTGAATTTAATAAGAATTTATATTCCCTATATTTAATATAAAAAAGCCCAAAAAATTACAACAAATCACTACTGCGGTCTCGGGGGGCTTTTTGGGGAGGCTGGGTTCGATCCCCCCCAAGGTCGGGTTTTTTTAAAAGGACTTGCCATTTATTTTGATATAATTAGGGTTTCTGTTGTTTAAGCCAAAAATGAATTTGTTTTTCAATAGGTTGAAATTTTTATATAATAGAAGACCACTTTATTAAGATCTCACTAATTATACCTAAGTGAGAGGGAATGTGTTTTGTTTCCGTAATTTCTTGTAGTTCCTTACACGAAATAACAATTTTTTTTTAGTGATGTGTTCAGTCATTATCTCCAAAAGGGCTTCAGCAAATATACACCAAGGCAAGTGGGGTTGGGGGATTGTGGGCAGATAAATTAAAAGTAAGAAAGGGAATAACAAAAAAAACCCAGGGAAGTTGGTTAACCAGTCGGCGTTTGATTACGTTTTTGTGTTTCCAATGCATTTTTTCACGGAATGAATTATGTTTTTTGCTAAAAAAATGATGTTGAAGACTAGATTCCATGTAGGTGCGTTTGTTGTGTGCGCGTGAAATCACAATACTTATCTCAATTAGTTAATTCTTACGCGGAGGATAGCATGTGTAGATTTTATCCTCACTAGCGCGTTTTCCCGCGTTCAGCCAGATGGACATGAGAAGATGGAGCGCTCTATACTTAAAGGAGAAAAAAATAACCAAAAAAAGTTCAATTAATTACAATAGTTATCAATCAAAAAAAGACAGTAGCATTCAATTTTGTACAAGTGTTTCTAATTAAAGGGACAATGCGGATATTACTGAGGGGCCATGTTATTGTTTTAGTTTTGAATTAAAGGGTCAGGTGATGTCGGGGATGTATCGGTTCCGTGCCCCAAAAGCCCAGAGGGGTGTGGGTGCGTACCTCGGCCTTTGCATTCCCCCAACCCTTTCCTGTGATGTGAGAATGTTGGGACCAAAAACAGCGCCCAAAGGGTTTGCCTCGCAACCAATCGGAGCAGGCGGACCAGGTCAGTAGCATGGGCAGGCCGGGGCACGACTTTAAACCAACATCACTTTGGTTTGAAAACCTTGAACCCGCTTTGAGTCCTTAGACCTTTTCTGACGTTTTGGAAAGTCCCTCCAATATAAATACTAGTTTTAAAACTGGAGATTGTTGTTCTCATTTTCGCCCCCACAAAAAATTAGTACTACAGTGAATAGTGATTTCCAGGTTTTAATCGAATATCGAATAGTTCCGATCAAAAGTTTTAATGTTGATTACTAGACTGTTTAAAGTTTGAAAAGTCTGTGTTTTTTGTAATATGAAATTGTTTGGAAGTTATTTTGGTAGATTTGATTACATCTTGACAATTGTTGTCGTTAAGGATAACAAGGTATTGTTTCTACAGTTTTTTTGAAACAGTTTTCTAAAATCTTTTAAAAAGTGTTTTTCATAGAAAAATTTCAATTATTTTATAAAGACAATGAGGTTTGCCCTCTGTTTGGGGACGCAAAGAGCTTCGTAAGAGATGGCATTTTGAATTTTATGGATACTATTTCTGCGCAGTACCCTCGATGACTTTAAAGTCAAAATTACAACCAAATTTAAATTCAACTCAATTTTTTTGCATGAAAAGCAGCAAATGCAAAACTACAAAAGGACATGTATAAATGTCGTAGAAAAAAAAATGTAGTTTATGAGTTGCTTGATCGTTTTTTAGGGTCCGTACCAACACCTGGCTTGGGAAATTTGCAGCGCCGTGAGAGCGTTACCCACATGATAAAGCCAACCCGCACAGCGGGCAAAAACAACGCGGCCCAACAGTACCCCGAATGTTTCAGTAGCTACGCCCACCTTAGGTTACGGTCACCCAGCACTCAGGTATACTCTTTTCCATACCTTTTTTTTATCTTAATAGGATTGTGCGAAAACCCTTCTTTTTTTAAAAAAATTTTTTAAAAATCGACCCGAACCCAACCTTTGAAATTCCCCCTTACTGGAACCAGCCCACGCAGCGACCGAAAAAATACAATCCGCTTAGCCCCGTTTAAAAACTTTTTTCGAATAAGCTCCGCGAAGGGGGTAGGCCTACGATTGCAACATGTCAACGACCTATGTTTCCCCGAATTTCCCTGAAAAAATTAAAAATGATTACAATTTTGTTGCCGTAAAAAGCTAAAAAAAATCAAAAAATGTTCTTGTTTTTACTTGATCAGATCAGGATTTTTGAAAATAGTAAAATGCTTTCCCTCGTACCCGTCGTCTTAGGTCAAGTACCCAAAGTTTCGAAATCTGAAGATTTTTTTTCGATAACAAAAAAGTGAAAAAAAAAATTTTTTTAAAATTAGTCATTTATTTATTTAAATTGGCATGTTTTCACTTTTTAAAAACACTTCTTATGAACATGAAAAATGTCGACGGGCTCGGGCGCCAGATAAACTCGTTTCTTTTTCCAGCTGTTAAAACGCACTTTCAAAAGGAATATTTTTGCCGGGAAAGCAAAATATCTCCTCCCGTCACTTTTCGGGAAATTTCAAAGAATAGTGGTGTGCGCGCAGCAAGAGCCTTTCCCCGTTCTCCGCGTAATGTTCGGCTCTCGCTCGTCGTATTGGGGATCACTCATCGACTCACACGACTAAAAAATTCGAGCGCCCTTTCTAATGCGAATCATTGACTGCTGCCCCTGCGCGTGACGAGTCAAAGACTGACCGGTGGCAGCAGTAATTGAGCGGGTTTGAGACGAAAACATAAAACAGTACCCGGACTCATATCATTACCCGAGTTATTATCAACGGGCCCAGTACCGTTCAAAACCCCAATCGGATCATTTTTCCCGTGAAAATGAATAAAAAAAAGAAACGGGTTTTGTTTTATTTGTGTTACGATGCCCGGGTGAGCAAGGATAAATAAAAAAGAAAGTTTATTTGTGTTTAGTTTGAATTACGATGTCCGGGGGGCAAGGGGCCTTTTCAGAGTAATAAAAACCCCGATCAAAAAACCAGAAACACTTTTCATTAAACAATACCCAACGTAAAAAAATAGGGGTTGCCCTTTTTATAAACGAATAGCTGCCCATCCAAATTTTGTAATTAAAACCCCTTGTTCAAGACAGATTCAGATTCAATTTAGATTTTATTTACCAACTAGACAGGTACATGGGACACTGTAGGGCATCGTCAAAGGGTATTACATTAATACAAAATTTCACAACAAACATTTTAAAAAAATGTAGGTACAATATAAAGCTCAGTATTGAAAGTTTGAATATTTTCCCGTCAAGACATTACTCTTTATTCCGGGAAAAATTTGTTCACTGCGAATGTTCGACAAATGTAGGTGTGAGGTAATTCGCAGTGAACAAATTTTCCACGGCATAAAGCATTATTCTTTATCTTGACAAAAAAAAATGTATTAAATTCTAGAACGAGCGGTCATTACAAAATTTTGGACGGGCGAGCTATTCGATTATTATAATATCGTAAAAGGATAAAAGGAATAACAAATGCAAATGAAATTAAACACAACTTTTGGGGGAAAAAGTTCAGGTGACATTTATTACTGAATATTAAAAACCCTTTTTTTGGGCAAGTTTATTTTTTATATTTAAAAAGGGGGTGGAATAATTTTCTATAAAAAACATCGAAACAGGGTCTGCGGTGCACTTTTTTTGGTTTGGGTAGTTTTGGGTTTTTGGGGAGTACAAAATAAATTAAAATTTTGGTTTAGGCGGTATTTTTTTTTTTTACTAAAAATAATACGAATGACACACATATTAGGCCTATTAATGCAAATTAATGTGCAATTTTTATTTGCAATTTAAAGATTGAACTAATGGTAATAAGTAGGCCTAACTATTAAGCCCATGGCCTCACCCTGACTTATACAAAAAAGAATAAACGATTAAGTTTAGAGCTGGACCGATTCCACTTTTTTGCCGATGCCGATTCCGATGCCGATTCCAATTATTTAACGATTCTTCACCGATTCTTAGCGATGCCGATTCTTTTTTGAAAATGGCAAGGAATAATTAATAATTCCCTATAGTAGTTGATTTCATAGGGATGTGTGAACAGCAGAACAGCAGTGAAATGAGCAGCAATGAGAATTCCTGCTTAAATTTCGAGGAGATTTGTGATCGAGCAAATATCGAGATTGAGCGATCAACATATAATGAAAAATGTTTAAAAATTCACCATCATTAGGTCTAGGCCCTACCTAATACCTATTATACATTTTCCGTGTGCAAGCTCAAAAACCAGGCATTTTGGAAAAGCCATCTCCAGAAGTAGGCTTAGCCTAGGCTAGGGCCTAGGTTCCCTGGCTTAGTATATCTCATAATAATATTACAAATATCAAATATAGCGCATTGGGATTCTTAGGATATAGGCCTAGCCTATTTTAATCATGTGGGGAAAACGTTTTAGGGGTAGGGGTAGGTCTAGGCCCTAAGCCTTAGGCTAGATCTAGGGCCTAGGCTAAACCAACCAACACGACATCACTTTCCGAAAAAAAATCAGCCAAACCTGAAGACAACATCAAAATCAACATTAATAATAGTTTCTTATGATCTTAAACTGTTATAAAAAATAGGCCTTGGCCTAGGCCTAGGCCTACGCGTCTTGGTAAGGTCGGCCTAGGGCCTAGGCTTACGGGATACACTTGGACCAATATCCCAATCACTTCCCGATGAAAAATCATTACAAGATCGATGAAATAAAGCGGCAATGCCACTTTCATAGCCAAACCTGAAGACAATACATCAAAATCAACATTAGTAGGCCTACTAGGCCCTACCGGTTTCGCCCTAGGAATAGCCTAGGCCCTAGGCCCAGCCTTGGGCCTAGGCCTAGGGCCTAGGCCTGCTTTCGGGATAGCCTACATTTGGACTGTTACTGTCCGATGAAAACTCATTAGTAGATCGATAAAATTACGCGTCGATGTCATTATAATCTTTTTCACCTGCAGAAAATCCACCAGCATCAACAATAAATAACTATTTCTTGCTATCTCAAGTGTCCAGAAAATACGCGTCCAGAAAAATCCGCCATTTTAAGATTTTGCGAGTTCTGTGGAAAGTCGATTTGCGAGCAATTTCGACTATCGACCTTCGATTAATTCTTCCGCACGCGAAATTCAAACAAAGAATCGGCATCGAAAATCTTGATCCAGGACTCGGAATCGGCGATTCTACCGATTCTACGAAGACTCGCCAAGTCTCAAGACTCGGTATCGGAATCGGTCCAGCTCTAATTAAGTTATAATTATTCAAATTCATTATTATTAGGGACCCTGAAAAATAGCAAATAAAGTCTTCATTTGGTTATAAAAAATCTTTAATCTCAGTATAAAAACTCAAAAAGAGGATCCATTTTGCCTAAAAAATTCAATTATTTCAAACAATTTTTTCAAATTTTGCGTATTTTCAAATTTCCAGACGTTTTTGCCGCCGTTAAGTTTCAAATGTTGGTACTTCGTAGATCAAGAAGCAAAGTTTGTATAGTTTGTATTTGTTATGTTGCCGACCCTGCAGGATGAGTGTGAAGTGTGACGTCACCAGCAGCTCAGCAGCTGTTTTAGTGGCCTTTAACTACTGGTAAAAAACCTTCTAGTGGCAGCTAAGAAAAACATCCCAAGAGGCGCGGTGAAAGACTTCAAGGTCTTTTGGAATGATGATCTGGAGGTACTGCGACAAACAAGAAACGCATGCCGAAAATATGCCGAAACACAACAATCAGACGAAACAAGAGAAAAACTCAACGAGGCACAAAAGCAGCTCACAGCAGCGATTGAGGAGGCCAAGCACAAAGAATACACAGAATTAGGGATGGGCGAACGTTCGAAATTCCGAACTTGAACTGAACTTTTTTTGAAGTTCGGTTCGAGTTCGAAATTTGAAGTTCGAGTTCGTGATTTATCAAAATTACGAACTTGCTCCGAACTTTTAAACTTGCCGCTGTCGCGCGCGAGAAAATCCTCCAATGGTGAGGCAGTATTATTCATTCGACTATCGATTTCCTGCGATATTTTCGATAATTGAAATGGAAGCAGCTCTCCACCAATTGCGTACCTTCTAATGTTCGACTAATCGATTCGCAGCAATAATGCGATACATCATGAATGTATCCGCCAATGAGAAAGCTGCTAATATAAGACGCCAAGACGAGACGCTGTGACATTTACGACGATATTTACGATGTTTTATAGAGTAACAAGTATTATTTGGAATCACTGAACAATGATTAAAGACCGATTAACCACGTTTATATGCAATTATGTTCACAAATAAATTTCTCGCAGGCAAGTTTTAACCACATTTGCGTCAGCTTACACACCTTAATACGATGTCGATAAGCTACATAACCTCAAAATAGATCGTCATTTTACGTTTGTTATTCAAAGTTAGATAACAATATCATGCCCATGTTCTAGGCCTAATAAAATTTAATAGTTGCGGTATTTAGACGAGAACTGGCCGCGATTTCACAACAATCTTTGTTAGGTTTGGTTTATGGACCAGGGCCTAGACCTAGGCTGGGTAGGGCCTAGGCCTACATAGGGAATATTTTAGGCTTAGGGGCTAAGATTAGGCTAGGGCTAGGCTAGTCAATCCTGTCGATGAAGGTCGATGAAATAGATCTCGATAGTAGGGAGATATAGCCTTAGCCTAGACATTAAAGTATGCCCAATTGAAATTCCTACCTCCCTGTTTTTGGTTTTAAGCAGATTTTTTAAAGTTCGGTTCGAGTTCGAAGTTCAAAACTTTTTTTTACAGAAGTTCGAGTTCGGTTCGAAACTTAAAAAACCAAGGTTCGCCCATCCCTTCACAGAATACCTACAGAGCCTTGACTACAGAGAGGATGCGATTAAAGCTCACCACTTCTTCTCGCAACTGTGTGGAAAGTGGTCACAGACGGACGACCGGAATGCTCCACTCCTGCTGAACAACAAAGAAGCGACCTCGATCAAGCAAAAGGCTGAGTTTTTCTGCCGACATTTTCACTCTATCAGCACCCCTGCTGGAAAAAAGAAGTTTCTGGTAGAGAAGCCCAGATACAAAGAGTTGGACGACCCCTACAATAGACTTTTCAGTGACGAGGAGTTGTACCTAGCAATCCATATGCTGGACAAGAACAAGGCTCCTGGAGAGGATGGAATACACGCCGAACTTCTTCAGCACTCTGGTCCATTCTTCAGGGAACAGTTTCTTTACCTTATAAACAAATCTTGGGTAGACCAAGTGACTCAGAGCTGGAAGATGGGAGTCATCACACCCATCCTGAAAAAGGACAAGGACGCGAATCAAACGAGCAGTTATCGCCCAATCGCCCTCACGAGTGCACTCGCAAAACAGCAGAGCGTATGGTAAACCACCGACTGGAAACGTACCTGTTGAAGAAAACAACATCATCAGCATAGATCAGGCTGGCTACAGGAAAAACAGATCGACAGTGGACCAGGTGGCATACATTGCTCAACATGCCAAGGAAGGCTTCACCAGACAAGAGACCACAGTGGCTGTGTCCATTGATTTGTCTGCAGCTTTCGACGTCACTGATCGAGCCCACGCCATAAAAGAGATGCAGAAGAGCAAAATACCAAACAACCTCATCAAGTGGCTGCATGACTTCATCAATCACAGAAGAATAAAAGTCGCCTACAAGGGTGTGAAAAGCGGTACAAGATACATCTCTGCCGGTGTGGCACAAGGCACCATCACCGCCCCAACTATATTCAAAATTGCAGTCAACGGAGGAATTAAGCTGGTCAAGATCCTGCCAGGAATCTATTAAGGTCTACGCTGACGACTTCTTCGTCTATGTCACAGGCAAGAACCTCGGCGGCCTGCAGATAATGCTCTCCACCGCATTAAGTATGTTGGTTGGCTGGCTTGCATCCCGTCGCTTCATGGTGAACCCTAACAAATCGTGTTACACGGTCTTCACTTTTAAACACGAAGACCCCACCCTCGAGCTGTACATCGGGGGACAGCAGCTCAAAAAAGAGGAGCACGTCACCTACCTCGGAGCCATCCTCGACAAGAAGCTCACCGGCAAGGCCCATTTCGAGAAAACTGCTGAGAAGGCTAAAAAGAAGCTGCGTCAGATGCAACGTGCGGCCGGAGTGTCCTGGGGAGCCAGGATTGACACACTGGTTCTCACCTACAAGACCTATGTGCGTCGGGTCCTTGAGTACGGAGCAGAAGTTTTTGTCACCTCGGCGCAGCATAACCTTGATATACTCGGCAAAATCCAGAATCAGGCCCTTCGACTAGCCAGCGGTGCAGTAAAGACAACACCGGTGGCGGCAATGGAAGCCTACTGTAAAGTTGAGCCCCTAATACAGAGACTAGAGCAGAAAGCCATCATACTGCATGAAAAACTGGCGAGAATTGACACATCTTGGCTAGCCTTTCCAACGGCGAGCGCAGCAGGACACACAAATTTTGCCCAAAAGACAACACTCTTAAAAACGGAGCACTGTCCGGACCTGCTACACCATCCTCGACAAAAGCTTGCCAGCCTAGATGTCAATAGCCTTCCAAACTCAACCATCAAAATTGACTTCAATCTTCAAGTGGAAGGTATGGGCAAGAAGGAGGAAAAAAGCCAGTCTGAGCTGAAAGTGCTCATCGAAGCGCATCTGAAGAAGCACTACCCAATATCCGAATGGGTGCATGTCTTTACGGACGGCTCCCGAAACAGCTCGGGGAGGAATACTGGCTTTGGCTTCCATTGCATCTTCTTTGAAGAGGCGCACCCGATGGCACCAGGCTCGAGCATTTTTGATGCAGAAATAAATGCCATCTCCAGAGCAGCAGAGAAAATTGCAGAAACACCAACCTTTCCACTCAAAAAGACAAAATTTGTCATTATCTCTGACAGCAAGGCCGCCATCAAGAAGATCTGTCAGATGGAAAAATGTGAAGAAGCCTCCCTGTCTCTTAAAAAAGAGTTTAATAAAAAATGTGATGCATGGAAAAGTGCTTAAAATTCAATGGGTGCCCAGCCACTGCAACATCCTGGGCAACGAGAAGGCTGACGCGCTAGCCAAGTTGGGCTCAAAGAAGTCTGCCCCTGACACGGCGAGTATCTCCTACAACTCTGCCAAAAACCTTGCCAAGGAGGGCCTCAAGACATCCTATGGAAGACTTCAAGAGGCCAAGATGTATCACAAACCATGGCGGGACGAGGTCCTCAAAGGGCCAGACAAATCCTGGACAAGAAAGGTGGCAACAGCACAGTTCCGGCTGGCCACAGGACATGACGTCCTGCAGCACCACCTGAGTCGATTTCAAATCACAAAGGAACCAGCAACTTGCAAACTATGTACATCGGGTTTTCAGGACATAGCGCACCTCTTCAGCTGCGCCGCACTTAAATCTGACATTGACGCCCTGCCAAATAACCTGAGCGGGCCAGAGAAGGAAGCACATATTTACTGGATAGCCAGGAAGAAAAATGATTGAAAAATCAAGCTTTCGGCATAGGAAAAAAATAGATATATTCTCACGAGAACATAGTAAATACTTGGAAAATGGGGAAAAAACTGCCTATTTCGCAAAAAACAATAGAACTGGCTGTATTTCGCCTTAAAAGTAAAAACAGTCTTATTTTGCTCCATTTTGCGAACGTTTTTTGATGATTAAAGGGTCTAAATGGTTAGCAATTCAGGCCTAGGACTACCCGGAAGAAAAAACAATTTACATTCATAAAAGTCCGAATTTCAGGTATGCTTCAAAACCCGAAATTTCGTACCTGCAGACCCCTAATCAAAACACTTAAATGAGTGGGCAACAAATAAAAAAATTCATCAAAAAAAATTTTTTTTTTACATTTCGGCCTAATAAATAAAAAAAAAAAAAAACTGAAATCAGCTCGAATAATAAAGAGTCTCGGTTAATCGGAGCTCGGATAAATGAGAAATTGGAATTGGAATTATGAAATTTACTTTGGTTACCTAGTTCCAGGTTTGGATCTTTGCTTTGGTTTTCATCATTAGCAAAATGTGAGAAGTAATTCCAAAATGTTGTCGCTACCATTGTTGTTGGCTTTGTGATTTCGGTCTAGACATGTGTTTGGCATTCCAGTTGTTTGTATAACCGCGATCATCAATCAAGGGGTCTAGAAGATACCTACCTTATCAACCTCGCTCGTTAACATTTTGTTTGTTCTGGCGTCGTTATATTTACAGAGCCTTCACTCGCTGACGTCATCTTACAGTCCGTGAAGAATAATGGCTGCTGATTTTACATAGCATTTGGCCTATTATATTGGGACTTTTTAAACATTGGGCATAGTTAATATTAACACAAAGTTTGTATATGGAATATGGAAAAGTATAATTGAAAGATTAAAGACCCACAAATATTCTCATGTACTACAGACAAGTTGAAACAAAAATACCAAATCACAGACTGTACGCGGACACTTTTTTTCCGGGAAGTGGAGACAGCATTGCAAGACCCTCTTGGTTGATATACTAGAACTGGATGAATGAGTGCGGAAGCCAGAGACTAACAGGCCCGCCGGGCAAATGCCCGGTGGCCTGCCTCTTTTGGCCCACCTAGCACCGCTGGTAAGTTGCCACGCTGGCAGCGCTGCTCACCGTGTACCGGTGAGTGTGCAGTAAGGGCAGTGGCTTAACTTCAAATCAGACGGCCCCGGGCAAAACAACGTGAGGCCCCAGTGGTGTCATCGAAAAAATATTTGTGGATAAACACTCTTTCCTAGGTATGTATACATGATTTAGTACAATGGGGGGTCTAGGGGGAGCACTTAGCCAGTGCGGGTCCGGGACGCACAACCCGGAAATTTTGTACATTCTTTGTGTTTTGAGTATTTTAACGAGTTTTAGACATGTTCTTTTATAACATTTGTGGTGGTGACGTGACGATTGTTGTGATAGTAAAATTATATTTTATTCTCCTACTTGACTTTAGATTTCCTTATTTGTACACCTTACATAGCATATGCCCTTTTTTTTTAAGTTTTTTTAGTTTACCGCGTATACCCCCATGACACCACTGGGGCCCTTATCCTTTCCACTTTTAATAATGTATAAAGTCTAGCTTTATTTTCCTCAAACCGGCGGTTGAGTACGCCGTTTTCACCTTTTCTGAAGCATTGAGCTTCACCCTGTTTAACTCATAGAACAATCAAACCTTGCAAACCATCTTGTCCCGCCATGAGATAAGATAGTTATTTATAATTTCTTATTTCAAAAACAAATTTTCGATGCTTATTTGATTTTTTATTTGCACAAGGCAAAGCACTTTCAATCAAACATCGACAGGGATACTTCGGGGCCCCGGGCTTTGTCCAAGCGGTAGTTACACCAATGGGTAAGGGTGCGGGAATGGGGGAAGCGGCTGTGTTTAGTCGTAGCCTACACACACTTCGTAGGCGCTCCCACGCTACACTCGCAGGCGATGTAGTCGAGTGACAGTCGTCGGACAGTGTTCCAATCTTCTTGTTGGTATTTTTCTACTTTTTACCGTACAAAAATTATAGTATTTTGGTATTGCATTCAGCCTGCTGTTTTTTTCTAAAACGCACCAAATGCCCTCTTTGCCCGGCCTGGATTTTTTCCCCAGTCCCCCCCTGGCGGAAGGCATCCTGTCTGGCACAAGAGTTGAGACAGATTGCATACCATACTCTACATGCCCAGTACCCAGTGCCTACCTGGCTGCACGTGTACATAAATGGGTCAGCGACACCACCAAAAGGGCTTGCAGGAGCAGGAGCATATTGCCAGTATTTGAAAAAAACAGTGCAACTGGCAAGTCCACCCATTTTGCACCCCATTTTGCAACCATTTTGATGGGGAGCTGTCCTAGCATTAACCAAACTAAGCAAGTTTAAAAAAACAGCCAGTGGTGATCCTGGTAGACTCAAAAGCAGCATTGCAAGCCTTAATAATATCATAGAGATACAGACTGTGAGGCAACATTAGCCTGCAGGGAAGAGTACTATAGCCTTCATGATAGAAGATGGAGAATATGCCTGCAGTGGATTCCTAGTCATTGCTCGATACTAATGGTCAATGAGAAGGCCGACTATCTGGCTAAGATGGGAGCCAAGTTGCAGCAACCAGAGAAGACTTTGTCTGTGCAGTCTATTAAAACTACAATCAACTATCAAGTTGACATGGAGACGAGGAAGCAGTTTGAAGTTAAAGCACGGAGAAAACGATGGGAGCCGTTATTAAGAAAGGAAAGAGATTGCACGAGGAAAGTGGACGAGGAAGAAAGAAGTGTAGTTTTGGCAAATGTTTGGATGGAAACAGGCTACGACTACATATAAGACCATTTTCACAGAATAGGAGTGGTTGATTCACCCACATGTCCTCTCTGCAGAGAACATATTCAGGATCCAGACCACCACGAAATACGTGTGTCCCTGAACGCAGAAAGGGACTAATTGCAGACAAAGAATTTGGAAAACAGGAAATGTGATAAAAATTGAAACTATATAACAGGTAGTAACGTTACACATACAAATCATTAGACTTTTCACTGTTATTTACTTTTTTTTTTTTTTTTTTTTTTTATATAAAAAATTAGACTTTTCACTGTTATTTACAAATTTTTATTTAAAAAAAAAAGTAAAAAGTAAATATCAGTGAAATGTATTAATGATTTGTATGTGTAAGGAAATATGTGGCGGACCTTTACTGGGTGGCTTGGCAGAGAATGTTTTAAATCCAACTCTGGGTGTTAGAAAGAAGAAGAAGAACATTAAGTATAAACTAATAATCACCAAACACTGCATAACCTTAGTGCATGCTTATTTCTAGTGTAGATATCAATTAGGGCCAGTTTTTGTAGTGACATAAATAGGGCAAGCCGGCCACTCCTTCCCAATCAGCTGGGTGCTAGCTTAGTGGGACTTTAAGGCCGCATTCCGATATTCGCTCCAGTCGCTACGGCTGTAGCGTCTCTGTAGCGCAGTGGAGCGTATGATTATGCTCCAACATTCGGAACGGGTGTAGCGTTTAAAACATGGCTGACCGTGAAATTATCAGATTGCTTAATTAGAAGAATGCTTAATTAATGGTTATTTCATTAATTCTTTCATCAACAATTATTTCCAAACCTTAAACTTGGAGAACTAATGGACTACGCAGACATCCTTACAGTTTACGTGCTATTTTCAGCAGTCCTTTCGTAAATCTTCAGTTGCCGCCATCTTGATTTACCCCCACTCCACGGAACGCTCCTAGTGCCGGGCTGAAAACCCTCAGCGTTAGGAGCGCGCTGAGAATGCTCCAGTAGCGTATTTCGGAACACAAGGCGGGGCGTTTGGAGCTAATTTCGGAATGGGTGGAGCGCGGCTACTGCGCTACGTAGCGAGTATCGGAATGCGCCCTAAATGAGCCTTTTAGAACAAATTCGAGATTTGCCGAGTGAGGGTCGGTGGTGTCGGTAAAAAATTACCCTTCATTTATTTCTGACACCGATCGACGATCGTACATGTTGCTTGTAGTTGTAGCACTGGTTCTCTGTTCAGGCCGGCTCGGGGTCCGTACTAAGCCGCATCAACAAGGCCCCCACAACTAGCCCAACACCAGCGCAGACTGCTTGGAGTCTTCGACAACAGCCCGTAACCGAGGGTTACCAGTACAATCAACAGCTGAGTCCCTCTAGATCTCCTGGGGGCCCAACCTACACCCAACTTAGTGGGGGGGCCAGGGGGGCCTACCACACTCCTACTACTGCTCCTAATACAGGTAAGAATAAGTGGAAGACAAATGTGTCTCTAGGCCAGGGTTGCCACCAAGAACAAATAAAAATTCTGTTTGAGCATATCAAAAATCCTTAGAAATCCTTAAATGAAACACCCAAATCCTTAAAAATCCTTTTAATACCTAAATGTACAAATTTCGATATGATATCGATAGGGGTGTGCGAACCTTGATTTTTTTTCGAACCGAACCTCGAACCGAACCTTGAGAAAAATTTCGAACCTCGAACCGAACCGAACCTCTAGGAATATTTTTTAATTAAAACTAAATAAAAATGAAACCTAATCAACAATTAGTAAATTACTAGGCTTCGCCTAGGGGCCTAGCCTAGCCTAGCGTAGGCCTACTCTTAATTTTTACACAAGCCCTAGGCCTAGGCCCTTCAAGTCTACAATCTAGGCCTAGCTAGGCCTAGGCCTTTGTGTAGGGCCTATTCATGCCTGGGCCTAGGCCCTACGCGTGTAAAATTAGGCCTGGGCCTACGCCCTAGGCCTACGCGTGTAAAATTGGGCCTAGGCCCTACGCGTGTAAAATTAGGCCTAGGCCTAGGCTGCGTGCTAACGGCAAATTTTATTATCCAATTGACCAAAACTTCATAGCTTTTTAACTGATTCTTCTTTTGTGTTGATAAAGCTTTCTTCATCATTATGCGAGGACCGGGAGACGTGAATAGGGCCTAGGGTAGGCCTAGGCTAGCTAGGAAGCCTAGGCTAGCCTAGCTAGGAAGCCTAGGCTAGCTCCTTTATTGGTTTGCTTGCGTCTATATCACTAATATTTCCGATCAACTATCCTGAAGAAAGAATGTGGAGAATATTCCATTTGATCACTTTTTTACGTCTTTTAAACTCATAGTTTGCGTGGTTTGACATTTTTTGTGTTCCTTTCATCTTTACTTGCATTTCACAGACTTTGAACTCTTGAAGGTCAAATTCACCATCGCCGAGCGTCGCGATTGGAGGAAACTAGTTTGGCATAGACAGCGCTGGAGAGCATACGCGTGGTGCGCTCTATCGGCCATCGCTGGAACTTGTACTATAGGGCGCGGGATATTCAAACGTGCTGAAATAGCATTTTCACTACTTTCACGGAGAGGTTCGAGTTCGGTTCGAAATTCGAACCGAATTTTGTCGAACTCGAACCTTCACTAAAGTTCGAGTTCGGTTCGAAATTCGAACCGGTTCGCACACCCCTAGATATCGATATATCATTCATAAAATCATAATGTAAAATTATTGTTGCTAAGGCCGCGTTCCCATAACTTTGGTTTAGTCTTAAGAAATTGTTATTGGTTGTTATGGTAACAAGAAATCCGATATCCTGATTGGTTAGTAATGTTTCAGTGGCCTGTCATAATGAAGTTACTCCTTTTCATTGGTCGTCGTATAAATAACAAAACGTCTGATTGGTCCGTCATAAGAATTATGGTTTTGTTATAACAATTTCTTAGGACAAAAACGTTAACAATTTAACACGTATTTCCTATCCCCTTATAACTAAACCAATTTGTGGGAACGCGGCCTAAACTAGGATTATTTTTATAAAGTAGGCCTAGAATTAATTGCTATGGCAATACAAATAATGAAATAAACAATAGAATATAAAATTAAATATCTCAAGGTTCAAAGACTTGCTTTTGGTACGCATTGTAAGCGATTACACTACACTATAGGCTTGTATTAAAACCTTTATTTCTATATATTCTGGCTAACTTTTTCAACTTTTTCTCTCAAAAGGCACTACATTACCATTACTATCTACTACTACTATCTATGTAACATATGAAAGTTGTAGCCCCACCCGTTTGGTCAAAATCGGCCCAAATATCACAAAAATATTGCATTAAAAATAAAAAAAAATCGGAAAAGTACGATATTCAGGAGAAATATTTCTTTGCTTGTACCCAAAAACTTGGCAGATGTAAGTTTAGAGATTTCAAAGGTCCCGTCCAATTTTCATCAAGATCGCATATGCCTTTTGCCCATTAGAGAGCGAACAAACAGACAAAAGAACAAACAAACAAAAATCACCCAAGCTATTTTTCTCGGGGTAAGTGAAATTGAAGTCGTCGCTTCACTCATCCATAAAACTAGCGTTAATGTTAATTTAATTGTTTTTTAGCTGAAGAATATTACCTGGAATGAACATTGTATTTGTTTCCCGAGATCTGCGTAAAACAAGACTATAGAATCCGCCATTTTGAAATAAGTTGTGTTGATCCAATGTCTACGATTTTTGTTGGCACCAAATACGAATCATAGTCGGATTTGGCTCAAATTTCCGTAATAATCGGTGTACCGATTATTTACCGATTCTCCGAATCATTAGAATCGGATTCGGCATCGTCCCACCCCTACTCTTTATACACATGCCAGATCAAGACTTTTGACTTTTTTTTGCAAATAAACTGTAGGGCAAATGATAACATGAATGTCACTGCAACGTACACTCTACAGGTATAACTAGAGATGTGCAAAAAAAATTATTAAAAATATTTGCTCCTTAAAAATGAAAATTTTCGATTTTTCGCTATTTACCAAAAAACAATTCAATAATGCCCAACTAAAAAAAAAATCCTACCTAGTTTTAAAATAATTATGTTACAAATTCCAGGATCATTAATGAATATTTTTTTTTTTACAAAAACAAGCACATGAGAGTGAGAATCAGTTTTAATTTGAAGCTCAGTTTCACCCGACTGTTTTCCGACTGTTTTTACCAGGATTAATTTTGACTACCAAAATTACAAAATTATGCATTTTATGTGTAATGTCAATATTTTGATATGAAGTATTTTGAGCTTATCACATACAAACTATTATTATTGCGGTTCCTAACCCAACAATATTGCAAAAAGTGATACTAGCATGAAAATTTGCATACTTACTAATTTGACTATAGGGAATTTAAAAAATTGATGGCTCCAGGATGGAGTCTTATTATTTAACTATTAATTAATTAATCAAAATAATTAGTTAATTATATGACACGAATTTCAAAGTGTCAATAAATTAGTCATGTTTGGTATTAATCAAGAGCATTTTTCTCCTTTATAAAGAAAAAAAATACATTTTAAAAATATATTGAAATATACATATGTTATAGTTAGGGCTGGGCTATGACTAAGGGCAAGATTAAATGGTAAATAAAACTTATGAATTTCGTTGAATTAAATTCCTAATTTTGTGTTAAAAATGGACAAAAATATGCATATTTTGGTAAATAAAGTACCAATTTTGGTAAAATATTATATATTAAAAGCAAACTTTACTTAAATACAGCGTTAGGAGCGGACTTACAATATTGATGCAGTGTGTGTCAGTTAAAAATGCAAATTTAATAACGTTAATTTTCTAATTCAATACGATGAAATTAATATTTCTTCAGTTGCATTACAAATGCTTTGGAAAGGTGCCATTACGCGTAATTTTGCCATTTGTATTGACAATAAATAGAGTTTTCAGTGAATAATATTATATTTGTATTTTTGCAATTAAGAATCATTAATTTTGGTATAAAAACCAATTTTATCTCAATTTCGGTATAAAAAACAAAATTCTCCCAATTTCGATGTAAAAGCTATTATACCGCCACTTACGAAAAATGCGGGGCTCTAGTTATGACATATCATTCAATTATCGATATCACACGAAAAATTTCGATATGATATCGATATATCGAAATGTACTTGTTTGTAATTTTTTTTTTTCAAAAATGAATTTTTCATTTTTTTGGTTAAGAGTGGGTTTATTTTTTATAATTTTGACTAAATAGGGTTGATAAGGTTGATAGGGTTGATAACGATATCACAATAGCGTTTTATGACCCGGCACCTCCACCAAATGCACCAGACATGTTAATTTAATTTAGACTAACTACCCGGCACCTCCACCAAAATTACGAAATTTTGCATTTTTTGTGTAAATTTCGATATTTCGATATGAAAACAAATATCGATATCGAAAATATTTCCAATTATCGAAATATCGATTTTTTTGCCCAGCCCTAGTTATGTTATATGTGTTGATTTTGCTGACTATTTAGTTTTTGAACCAAAAGATCAACGTATAAGTAAAATTTCTACTAACCAATGATATCACAGTGTTCACAAAAGAGCTGGTTACTTTAATTATTAATATATCATTTTTTCAATTTTCAATAATAGTAATTAGGTCTACAATATATTTAACACAAATTACAATATAGCGTAAAGATGTCTAACTATGGTACTAAATATGATACCAACTTAAAAAATTATTTATCTTAAAGCTTTTGTAATGAGATATTTGAAAATAACTGGCTCCAAGCTGAGTGTTTAGTATTTAACTATTAATTGATTAATTAACATTAATTAGTTAATTTTGTCCCAAAATTTCAAAGTGAAGACAAATTTGTAGTGTTTGGTATCAATTGAAAGCATTTTTTTACCAACATTAAGAAAAAAAATATATTGAAAAAATATATTGAAATAAATATATCTTATAGTTTAAATTGTTGATTTCGTGATTTTTAGTTTTTGAACCAAAAAATCATCTTTAAAGTAAAATGTCTTCTTACCATAGAAAACACAGTGTTCACAAAAGAACTGGTTACTTTAATCAATGTATCATTTTTCAATTTTCAATAATAGTAATTACAATATATTTTACACAAATTAATAAATTTTCTTAAATTGAAAAGTAACAGGAATAGTGATGACCTCGAGTCCAAAAAGTCCGAACCGGTTTTTCCGCCCCGGAACTGGTTCTAAAAAAAAAAAAAAAAAATTTTAGCTACAATTTACAATCAGCAGGTCAAAAAGTGCCCTGAAAAAGCATTCTTTAAAGTTCAAACAATGCGCGCATCCTTGAACTCCCATAGCCTATTGTGCAATCTGGAGTGGGATGGGCCTAGCATAATAACTTTACAATCTGTGAGAAAAGAAGGTGCTGTTACGTAGTTACGTACAAAAAAGAAATAAAAAATTTGAATTTAAATTACTAGGAAAACGCTTAAGTCCTGCCGCGTTGATGGATGAGCGTAATTTTTTTTAAACGAAAAAAGCGTAAAATGGCGATTTTTTTAATAGATAATTTTTCGATTACGCTCAAATTTCACACCAATATATTAATTCATGAAATTAAAGTTCTGTTAAAAAATCATTACAATCGGATTAAGCATGTAGGTTTTATTCGTCGAAGAAATGTTAAAAATTGGAAAAAAATCGTAAAATTGCGATTTTCATAAGAAATAATTTTTCGATTGCGCTCAAATTTCACACGAATATATTAATTCATAAAATTAAGGTTCTGTGAAAAAATCATTACAATCGGATAAAGCATGTAGTGTTATAAGTCGAAGAATTTTTTTTTTAATCGAAAAAAATCGTAAAATTGCGATTTTCATGAGAAATAATTTTTCGATCGATTTTCCCCCCCGTGCAGTTCTTCGTTTAGAGATTGCATAGACCTCCATAAAATTTCATTGCAATTGGAGTATTGGTTTAGCCGGAATCGTGTTCACAGACACACAAAAATACAAAAAAAAAAAGAACAGTCTGGATTTTTTTCTCCAGTGTAGTGAAATGGAATCTTTGCTACGCTCATCCAATCAATTATTTATACCAAAGTTATAACGATCACTTTGTATAAAAAATATATATATTGGGGAACCGGTTTGAAAAGTTGGAACCGTTTTCCGGGTACCCGATGTCTTCACTAAACAGAAACATATTGTGTGACGTAACAAAATGCATCATTTGACTTGTTTATATCAATCTTAAAGATTTTGTAATAAGAATTTCGAAAATTACTGGCTCCAGGCTGAGTTTTGAGTATTAAACTATGAATTGACTAATTAAATTAATTTCTTAGTTGTGTCCAAAAATTTCAAAGTTAATATATTTTTTATTTTATTTTTATTTATTTATTTCACTTCTATCCTATTCAGTTAGAAAACTGATTTACAAAAGAGGACAACTACTTAAATAAATCTAATAACATAGATGCACACACAACAATGAACTACACTGAGTAAATATTTGAAATAGTTATATTACAACAATACAATAGACAATACATTAAAACTCAACAAATTTGGTAACAAATAAAAAGAATATTAAATGCAATTAATGAATGAATCAAATATAAAAAAGGGTGGGGAATGAAAAGAAAAGAAAAAGAAAAAAGGGAAAGGAAAAAAAGAAAGAAAGAAAGAATGAAAAGATCGTTAAAAAAGAAAAAACTGATTTATTAAACGATCCCACTCAAACGAATATGAGGTTTGCCCAAAGATCGGGAACAGCAAATCAGGGAGTAATCGATCTTTTGCGGAAGAAACCACCGAACGCGAATCTTCATTTTTGTGTTTATTCTTCATTTGACATTAATTGTCATGTTTGGTATCAAATGAAAGCATTTGTCACCAATAAGCACCAACAAACAACAAGCACCAGAGATATTTTTCTCTGGGTGAAGCGAAATTGAAGTCTTTGTTTGGCACATGCAACTATCTCCCGCTTGATGATAGTGCTTAATACCACTATATAATAGCAAATGTTGACGCTTAATACTTATATCCACTATATAATAGCAAATGTTGACGCTTAATTCGGCACCAAATCGACATGTAGATCGCAGCACTGGCGGCGCGCTACGTCACAACATGGCTGGCGTAATTGTGATTCCGGGCTGGAGCGTATATGGCGCTAACGTGTGTTAGTCGCGCCGCTTATGACAATTCAGGGATTATTTCCGATCTGTTCACTAACATTTACCTTTCTCGCACACGCATTAAATAAGATGTATATTTTCATCTACGGTTTGCATTTGTTACGCTCTTATACAACCACAAGTAGGCGTAATTGCGTAGGTAGGCCAACTATAGCCAAAATTGAACCTTCCTATTCCTATATTTCTGAATGGGATAGGGATGAAATGTAAAATATTATATAATAATATCATCAAAATAGTTGGGTATATTATTATGTTTGAGCGTAAGAATATCCAGAAAATAATTCATAAGCAGATTATTATTTATTATTTAATTACTACTATAAGTAAAGTTGCCCGCCGAAATTGGTATTGGTCCAAGGAATTATTACCAAATTTGAATTTAGAATGTTAAGTTTTTGAAGTGAAACGAGTCTGTTTGTTGTATCAACAAATATTTTGCAACAAATTGATATAACATTGAACAGCTGAAGTGCAAGGTGCAATATTGAACGTTTTCCCGCGATAATGTAATTACAATAAATAGTACAACTTGTATTATTTTCATCATATTCCCTGAAAATGTCAGTAAATAAGGCCTACATCTATACTATAATCCGGATGTTGTCAATTTGTAATCATCGACAAAGTGTGCTTTATTCAGAACATGACGAAACTTCTAAAAATACTTGGCTGCAGAAATTGGCATTTATTATGAAAAATGTTCATTGAAAACGATTTTTCCGAATTTATTACTATACATACATAGGCCTACCTTTTTTGTTGTTGATAAAAACGCACTACAGTGTAGTAATTTTGAGGTAGCCCATCACATACGAAACAAATTGAATGTAGGCCTATGTGCTATGTAGGCCTGTATGTGTAACAATTGGGAACGGTGTGATAGCCTATTGGCATAAGCATGAATTAAAATTATTGTCTGAAATTGTAAAACGCTATTTATTATGAGTGTCGGTGACGGGTAAAAAACAATAAGTATAATTATTAAAAAATGAACATAAATAAATAATAAATCTATCAAACACAACGGGAAAACTCAGTGGGTGACACCACACTGTCATCTGACTATATGTTTTCGGACTTTATCCCTGGACTTAAATGTAAGAATAATGTTTTTATTAAGAGTAGGCCCTACCGAAATTTAAATTGAGATCACGATAATTTAAAAGTTGTTATTAAGTGTAAAGAGTTGTATTTTAAAAGAGAAATGTAGGCCAATGCTTAACCATTCGAGACATAACCCTTGCGTCAGGTGTCCACTTTATGGTGCACTTACAGGCCCCATTCTTTCATTTAAAATTTGTTTTCTTGTGATAACCATAGCACAAATATGTCTTTATTTTATTTCTAACGTTCAACATCCGTAAACAAAACGTATCACGCCGAAAACTCAACTTTTTAGTTACATCTACACGTTCTTCCACGTTATTTGCCGCTGTGTCTACCGAGTGATCACTACTGCTAGGGTTCTACGTTCCGCCAACAGGGCCGCGCTAGTGTGCTTTTTGGTGCCGAATACTCAAAAAAGGCCTTCAAAGTCCAACTCGCTACCTTCCCGTGGTTTGGCCTGTGAGTAGGTAGGGGAGTAGTGTATTCCCCTAAACTAAGGGCGAGCTCTGGCCGGTTGGGGTGCGTGTTGCAGAGCGAGCTCTCGCGCAACTTTTTATCACATCTTTCTTCATTCACACAGCCTTACTCATGTTTATTTTCTTCTTTCACTTTTTTCTTCTCCATACTTGCCGGCTCTCTCCGCAATGAGCACTCCTCCGTTCCCACCCAGTTTAACCCATCCTATCCAACATCCTCACTCCTTCCCATTAACCCCCCGCGTCTTCCCTTACGTTCCTCCCTTTGGAGGGAAAGAAAACATGGTGGTAATACACAATTATGGAAAAAGAAAATTTGGAAGATTCCAATATACTTGACATGGGCACTGTAACTCTACTGTTAAGTGCCCTAAAACAACTAACTAACAGTTAACTAATACTCAAAACTCAGCCTGGAGCCAGTGATTTTCAAAATTCTTATTACAAAATCTTTATGATTGATATAAACAAGTCAAATGATGCATTTTGCTATGTCACACAACATGTTTCTGTTACTTTTTAATTTAGGAAAAATTGTAAATTTGTGTAAAATACTATATTGAAATTACTATTATTGTAAATTGAAAAATGATACATTAATTATAGTAACCAGTTCTTTTGTGAACACTGTGTTATCTTTGGTTAGAAGAACTTTTACTTTTAAGTTGATCTTTTGGTTCAAAAACTAAAAAATCACAAAATCAACATATTTAACTATAACATATATTTATTTCAATATATTTTTTCAATGAATTTTTTTCTTAATGTTGGTGAAAAATGCTTACAATTGATACCAAACACTACAAATTTGTCTTATTTTAGGACTAAATTAACTAATTAATGTTAATTAATCAATTAATACTAGTTAAATACTAAACACTTAGCTAGGAGACAGTTATTTTCGAATTTCTCATTACAAAAGTATTAAGAAGATTGCTAAATTTTTAAGTTGGTATCATATTTTGTACCATAGTTGAGACATCTTTTCTCTATATTGAATTTGTGTTAAATATATTGTAATTACTATTACTGAAAATTGAAAAATGATACATTATTATAGTAACTAGCTTTTTTGTGAACACTGTGATATCATTGGTTAGAAGAAATTTTACTTTAACGTTGATCTTTTGGTTCAAAAACTAAAAAAATCAGCTAAACCATCATATTTAACTATAACATATTTCAATACATTTTTTCAATGTATTTTGTTTTCTTTATATGGGTGAAAAATGCTCTTGACTAATTTATTGACACTGAAATCCATGTCGTATAAATAATTAATTTTGATTAATTAATTAATAGTTAAATAATAAGACTCCATCGTGGAGCCATTAATTCCCTATAGTCAAATTAGTTAGTATGCAAATTTTCATGCTAGTATCACTATTTGCAATATTGTTGGCTTTGGAACCGCACTATCTTACAATCTCACAATCGCGTTGTAGGACCCGGTACCTCCACCATATGTACCAGCCAGGATTAATTTAATTTTGACTACCTACCCGGCACCTCCACCAAAACATTGAAAAAAAATCTTTTTTTGTAATTTCGTGACCTAATTCGCGTTTAACCTCTTCACTGTGGGGTTTTAAACCTGTGCTTACACCTGCTGTGTGGGGTATTTTTAGCAGAAAAACACCCTTATTTAAAAAAAATCATAACTTCCACATTTCACATCCAAAAATTATAGAATATTTGTGACAAGTACTTGAATACACTATGAACATGCCAAGATAAAAATCACCCCACCCCCCCCCCCCCCCCCTCCCCCCCCCAAAAAAAAAAACAATTATTACATAACTTTTACATTTCTCATCTAAAAATTATTTTTTTAAAAAAATGTGGCATGTGCTTGAGTACTCTACGAACATGCCTTGAAAAAATATCACCCCCCCCCCCCCCCCCCAACAAATCGATAATTACAAAATTTGCACTTTTTCATCAAAAAATGCAAGAAATTGTGGCTAAATTGTTTCAGGACTTGCCTACTCTATTTCACTAGTTCCCACACAGTGAACATGCATGTAGGCCTAATATAAATTATAAAAATTAACAATATATTTATTTCTGGGTTTCATGAGAGTATATTGATGAATCTGCTCGCTTACCTTGGAATGATAGATGATAGATGAAGTTGATAGATGCTTTTATTTTGACAACGCGCCTGAACTAAACCTAGCCTACATCATTGTCGCTTGCACTGTCACCGTCACTGTCGTGATTATCACTCTTGTTCTCTTCACTATCACTAAAACTATCGTTGGTATTTACAATAAAGTCACCATCACTTTCCGAGTAACTATTGGTAATAATTTCCCAGATTTCCCTTTCTGAAACACGCCGTAAACACGAATTCTCTCCTCTCGTGGACGCCATCATTGTTTACTACAGCTGATGCCGATCCCGGGAGCAGCTACAAGTGGTTCGCGTAGAAATAAACTTCTAAAAACAAGTTATCGACCGGTTCCAGTAGTTGGCGAAATAGTTCTACGTATTGCCGACAGGTTGAAGCACATGCCACACGAAACTAGAGCGCGCTAACCCTATTGAGCACTGAATAAACTACACTTGAATTCAAACATTGTGACGCGACATTGGCGCGACGAGTATACTCGGGCGTAACACGGGGGGCACAACTGCACATCACGAGTTAACTCGGGCGTAACTGAGAGGAGGTTAAAGACATAATTGCTGATTTCGCCACTAGTTCACAGTATAAACCAAAATATCGCAAAAATTCGCGAATTTGAAATTGGTACCATTCAATCACAATTAAGATGATTCATAATATGCAAACTGAACTTGAAGAGATTATTGCAACTCTCCATTTTTGCACATCTCTAGGTATAAAGTTGTCTGTTCTAGGCATGTGGGCGTGGCAAGGTGCTGGTCAGCCAGGCGAGTCTGGTCCAGGGTCTGGAGGGTCAGGGGGTCATGGTGGGGGACCAGTGCAGGGGGCCGTCACACCGGGGTCTGCCCCCGGAGGACCCCAGGGACAGGGGGGCCCTCCTCAACAACAAGAGCTCTCGGACATGTTGCAGATGTTAGATCAAGGAGGAGCCACATCCTTCGAAGACCTCAACATGTTCAACACTAGTTTCGAGTAGCTGCACTGGCCATCTTTGTGGTCTTCTAAGTAACGGGAAGTGTTTGAACCACTAAAATATTTAACTGCAGTTTGGAGGAAGGCAAAGAACTTTGTTTTTAAGTGAAGGCAGCAACAACTTTCAGTGTGCTTAAAAGATAAGACTAGATCCAAACTATGACTGGTGTAGCTTACCTCCTTGCTAAACATTTTGGTTAGAATAACCCATCGGGCCATCACCATCAGGGACCCTGTTCTCAAAAGTATTGGCTACCATAACTTCCGCTATGATGGCCTTAGTATATACCACATCTTTATTAGTACTAATTTTGTAATCCGACCTTTTGAGAAGTCAGTCATACACCTCGTAATTCACAAGGAATAGTACTATGTAAATTTAAATTGCTTTTGAAGGACTGGTTCTTGCCCTGTTTATCTCATGGCATTAAGTACATTAACAACAGTGGCTGCCGTTGTTTAACCCTGCCACATAGAACTACTACATGCGCTCCCTCGCATCCATGCCCACAGTTGGATGGGTAGTTTTCCAAGTCTTGTACTTATGCATGGATTCTATTGAGACAATTATTATTGTCAGATGTCACTGATAAGTGATAATGAAGAAGAAACTGAAGGGCACGGATAGGGTGAAGAAGGCTGCACTGGAGTCCAGCATATTGATTAGCATTCTTGTTGCAAGGAAGACTGGCAATGCCAAGAAGTTCTTTATGAAAGATGCTAGTGAAAAAAAAGGAAAAAATTGAATTGACAAAACGTAGGGATGCACATCGATACTTTTTTTCATTATCGATCATCAAAATGGTAATGTCATTATCGAATCGATAATATTGATATGACCAACAAAGCCTGTTCCGACCTATCCTCAAGTGTCACCTCAAGTGTGGCAAGTGTAAGTCAAAGCAATACAATCGCATTCCTTTGCTGCCTCGCTGTCTTCAATGTCATGTGTTTGGCTTCCGTTATCACTTATAGCTCATTTCCAAACATAAATCTCAAGTGTGACACCATCAGCTAGCCAGTGCATGGCAAATAACCTCTGTTTTTAGAGTTTGGTTTGTGCCACTTTTGACCAATTATTTGATATTTCGATAATCAATAATGAATTTTGGTTATCTATTATCGAAATTATATTGATTATTAATTATCGGTCGATAATATCGATTATCGTGTGCATCCCTAACAAAAAGGTTTGCACAAGTGTATTCTATGCCTGTTTCGGGGAATACAAGTCAACCAGTCGACTCATAGTTATGAAAAGTATCCCCTGGTGTGCATTTGTGTTTATTTTCTTGGCACGTCATGGTGTAAGAGTGACATGTAATATTTGAAATTTCAGTCGACATGCTTTTTGTGCTTTTAGCTGAAGTACATAATATTCTCTACACTGCATTTTATGGACACTATCCGTGTTCTTTCCGATCACTATTTATAGATAAGAATCTCTAGTTAGCAAGTAGCTACCACAAGCCTGCACATATCAACGAACTCATCCCACGCAGTGCTTTGGAAATTAATTTTATATACAGAAAACTTGTTGTTAGTTGTTAGTGCCATTTTTATGCTCTTGTCTAGTGTTAGTGTAGCTGTGTCCTTAACTATACATGTTCTATGGATAGACAACCACTGTAAAGTAATTTTGACACACTTTTTTAATCAAGTTCCTTCATTCTTGAAACTCAAATGTAATATTCAATACTAGGCTGGGTCTGTATTATTTTTGTTAATTGTCTTCGGTTTTATTAGGATTAATTTTCCCTTTGTTTTGTACATACGTAGACACAATTAAATAACTACATAGTAGGCCTAATATGAGTCATCGATTTGAATGTCTACTTCTACCAAAGCATGTTCCGTTTTTATTTATTTACTCTACATTGGAAATCCGCTTGGCAGGGTCACTTGAATGAAAATGTGATAAGTGATATTGGTGTTAACTAAGAATGAAATACAAGGATAGTTATCCATGACCCAGTTGAGTTTGCAAACCCTAACTTATGCTGTAGTGATAAACATTCATAATTCCATGATGGAGTATCTACTGCAGCAATTCCATCAATGGCAAGTTATTTAGTTGTGCATATGCAATGCTAGATGAGGGATTATGTTTAAGACTATCCTGGACCGGTGTATTTTGAGCATAGTACCTTGAACAAGGTTCTAGGCTGGCCTGTTGTGCATATGCTATGCTAGATGAGGGATCCTGGACCGGTGTATTTCGAGCATAGTATCTTGCAAGGTTCTAGGCTTGAATTATAACTTCCAGTTATACTACTATAACAAAGTGATTTTAAAACCTATGGATGTGTCTTGGTTTTAAGATTTTATCTAGATGGCAACTACCTAGGTATCAGAATTTGCCTTTGCTTATGGATGGCCCGCTACAAAGTTCATCATTAAAAATATATTTTACCATGGCGCTATGGATATATTGCCACAGTTCATGAACAACTCTTGAAGGAATTGCTCCCAAATATGCAATTTTGCTTGTAAGTAGTAACACTTCTTCTTTTTCCCTTTTCTCCAGGCTGATCCACAACTTAAGGATTTAGAACGATTGTCCCAGACAGAATGTATGTTTATTTTTCCTGTCTTGAACTGTTTTAAGTGACCAACAAACATATCACATAACCTTATTTTCGTGCATGGTAATTTGAATTCCCGCCGTACATTCCACTCTGTTTTGTCCACCTCTCCTTTCCCGTTCAAACTGTTTCAACATGTTCGGCCTATTCTAGGACAGGTGTCTGGAGAGGGATGCATGAGATGATTGAGAGAGAGTTGATTGACCATTGGCATTTTCATGTTCAGACAGTTCCAAACAGTTCCAGACAAAAAAATTAACAAACCTAAAGGTTAATATTTTCTTTAGTTGGTGACTTGGTGTACATTACAATGAAGCATAATGTTTACTATGCAAGTGCAAGTACGGGACATATTAAAATGCCCCTTGACTTATTAATTGTTCTAAGTATGGAATTACGTAACATGTTGTGTTATTCTTATTGAACAGTATAAAATCTGAACATTGTGCA
This sequence comes from Sweltsa coloradensis, assembly GCA_024449915.1. Taxonomy (NCBI): domain Eukaryota; kingdom Metazoa; phylum Arthropoda; class Insecta; order Plecoptera; family Chloroperlidae; genus Sweltsa; species Sweltsa coloradensis. The sequence goes on along the minus strand of JAMZAV010007302.1, from coordinate 27,578 downwards.
ATGTAACCCCAACCGGGTTTCAAGTCTTGGTTGCAGGATGTTGACCACCTGGCCTTGGGACTAAACCTCAGGTTAACCCCAACCGGGTTTCAAGTCTTGATTGTAGGATGTCGACCACCTGGCCTTGGGATGAAACCTCAGGTTAACCTCAACCGGGTTTCAAGTTTTGGTTGCAGGATGTCGACCACCTGGCCTTGGGATGAAACCTCAGGTTAACCCCAACCGGGTTTCAAGTCTTGGTTGCAGGATGTCGACCACCTGGCCTTGGGATGAAACCTCAGGTTAACCCCAACCGGGTTTCAAGTTTTGGTTGCAGGATGTCGACCACCTGGCCTTGGGATGAAACCTCAGGTTAACCCCAACCGGGTTTCAAGTCTTGATTGTAGGATGTCGACCACCTGGCCTTGGGATGAAACCTCGGGTATTTGTACACTGTCAGACGCTAGCCGACAGTCGGCAACGGCCTGCCGACGCTTACATCATCTCATAAACGATAGGCAGGAAGTCGTATGTTTTAATGCTTGCAGACTACCGAAACCGACTACCGACTGCTTAAACCGATCTACGTAAACCCACCTGTATTTTTAAGAAAAAAACTCTTTAACATCTGTAAACATCTTGTAATGATGTAAGGACTAAAGCATCAGTTTGCAATAGAAATAATGAGTTAATTCTTGTTTGCTTGCTTGCATGCTTGCTTGCTTGCTTGCCTATGTATCATTTAAACTAAAATGTATCATGGCCAACCAGATTGCAGATTGGATTGCTTAATGCCTACCTCATCTTACCTTCAACCCACTGAGAATAAGTTATTTAACTGATTCGGAACAAAGTACACATTAAGTCGAATTGAATAATTTAATGTTGTACCTGCGCTTTAGGCCTAATTGATAGTTACATAAGTTGGAGATCTACTTTGCTTATTTGCAATTACCTACTATGGGCTGTCATTACTTGATGCAATGCAGGGTAGTTACAGATTGTTTTCTGGTAATTTGTTTTGGGGATGTACCGATACCACTATTTTACTGATTTGATTCTTTTTAAATACATACTCGACTCAACAATCGGTGCATTCTTCACTCCCTAATCTAATATTGAATAAACTTAGACCCTACGCCTAAGAAAATAAATTTCATTAAATTGATCAGCCTTTTCCTACATAGACTGTTGTGTTTCATGGGGATAATAAAGTAGGCTGTACTTGGTTATCACTGTTTATTACATCAAACTGCACAATACAAACCAACTTGTCCCACGTTTCCCCCTCCTAGTCCACCGCCTTGCCAACCCCATGCATTAAGAGGGTGGCAGTCTGTTTGAATTACACCACATCTCTTTCTATAAAAGATATTGCTAGAGGTCCGTGAAAATGGTTTTATTTAATAAAACCGAAATAATGCCGCTAAATGTTAATAAATCCATATAACACCGCCAAATAGTTGTAAGTTATAACACCAAATTAACTGTTATTCTGCAAAATAAAACCATTTTTTACTATTTCCTTTCACAAAATCAACATTTTCTACACTATTTAAAAAATTTTCAATCTTAACTTGCTGACAAAAACTTGAGTGTTTTTTACTTCATGCTGAAACGAAAACGGTGCATATAAATAATTGTTTTTTAAAATGAAAAACTGCAGACGATCCATAGGTGTTATCTGTGCGCTAAAAACGATGGTGATTTGTGTGCATATTGAAATTCCCTTTGCATATTTAACAATATTATTTATTTTATCAACGTTTTGTCATAAGAGAAATGCAAAATTAAAAAAATATATATTACACTACTTTTTTCATTTTTAAAAACAAAATTTAAGAAAAAATAAAACCATTTACATGGACCTCTAGATATTGCCTATAATAAGCCTAGGCCTTGTCCTTAGCTTACTAAAAGACAAAATGACCAGACCTCTATCAGCCTAATTGACTCTTGGCCCATATAAGCCTTAGGCCTAAACCAACTTGATCTTATGCAGCTAGGTCTAGACCTAGAGACGCATTGGACAAAGGCACTAGGATAAGTCTAGGCCTAGAATAGTAGGCCTACTGTTTATAAATAAACTGACTTGGATGCTTAAGTTTGGTGTTGTGACAAATCCGTAAGAGTATGTTTGATGTTGTGAATGTTGGGTATTTGCTCTTTGTATAGATGTACAAAAGTAGTTGCATCTAGGCCTTGGCTATCCAGCCTTAGACGTCTCGCCTTCTGTGATCTTAAAATGTTTCCAGACCACGTTTGATTTTTACTTTCATTTTAAAATTCATCTTTATATTGGATATTATACCTTTGCGTAGGCCTAAACAATAACATCCAAAGTGATATTACATACATAAAGTCGCTATCTAATGTTTCATTTGGTAATGTTCCAACAAGGTACAACAACATTGAACCAGTTTCAGAAAACACCATGAAGCCTCGCATCATTTCTTACAAAAGCTAGGTGCTCGGCAGAAGCTTTCCTCTGTCCCACTTTGCTCAGGCGGCGCGCAGCACTCGTTCGTGATATACGCTGGTAGTCGGATAGGGCCTAGATGGATGACAGTGGACGGTGTACTTCCTTACCGACTGCTGCAGCGGCCACCCTTGCTACCACCCAAGGCGGCCCACAATCGTAATGCCGTGTTGGCAGAATGGTAGCGGGCTAGACTTTTAATCCAAGGTTCGATGGTTCAAATCTCAGTCGGAGTGTTATTTTTTTAATGGAACTCCTTTTCGGTGGAAAATCCTTTACTATATTTTAAATAGAAACGATAAAGGTTTTGTATTTTTTTTTTTGTTTAGGATGACAAAAATAATATCTAAATCCCTTTTAAAGTCCTTTATATTTTACATAGAAACTTACAGGTTTTGTAGGTTTTTTTTGGTAATGAATGGAAAATGTACAAATAAATGCAAATAATAATAATAACACATAAAAAAAATTAAAAAATTAATTAATCTTCTTTTCGGATGAAAGTCTTTTATTCTTAAATAGAAACGTTAAAGGTTTTGTAGGTTTTTTGGTTTATGAATGGCAAAAATAATAATTAATATAACTTATTTTCGGGTGAAAGTCCTTTATATTTAATAGAAACGTTAAAGGTTCTGTAGTTTATTTTAACGTCCGCTATAATGTATATTTACTGAATATTAATTAATGAAATCATAATAAAATAATTCCTTATTGGATTGCACAGCAAACACGCCCCTAACCGCGTGACGCGCCAACTACCTTTATCGACCCCAAGCGTAATCCATCTAGGCCTAAGTCGACACTAATATACGCTTGCTACTGGCGCTATCTTACAGCACAAAATAAAAACATTGTCATTAAATAAGTTCTCCTTCAGGCAAACATTTGAAAATTGCGGGATTTGAATCTGTATATTTTTACCTCTGACTCGGGATTGCAAATGCTGCCGATAGGTACCTAAAATATTACTGTTTGTTAGGAATCGGCATCGGTGCATCCCTAATTTTTCTAGGGCCTATACCGAATTATGTGATAAAACAAAACTAAATCGTTTCACTTTTTGTTTACTGCTTCACATAATTGAGGGGCCGCGAGCATAAACCGTGTAACGCGCGTTGCACGGTTTATGCTCACACGGCCAGCCGTGGTCCCGCCGTTATATTTGAAGTCATAATACACTTCCTAGTTCACCAATCTGCACACAGATAGTGCCACAATGAACGAATATGTATTCGCTTGTAGTAGTCTACGCGAGGCTTGTAGCTCTACAGGTTGATGTTGCCGCCGTGCGCAACCGCTCGTATCTCAGATTGATTTTTTGTCGGTTACCTGGTGTATGCTCGCGACCCCTCAATTGTGTGGTAGTTTGTACTTTCCTAATAAGGTACCTTTCATTCTGATCAGTTCAGTTTTCCACCAATGTAATAGATGTCTGGTCAGGTAGGTCCTGAATGCTCTTAATGGCAACCTAATAGAGTAGGAGGCCTACATATACCTACATACATACTTCAATCGGTTATTTGAGAAACCGAATAAGTTATGTACCGGGTAACCATTGTTCTGAGTAAAACGCAAAACACGTTCAGTTAATACCCAGAAGTAAAAAAATGCAGGTTTTTTGATGTAGTAATTTAGATGTGGCATAGTTTCATTGATTTTTGTTGTTGTTGATATTTATGTGCACGTAATTTCATAATTATGAGGGTGTAATTAGCGTGGACTTATTTGGTTTCTCAATTAAATGGGGCGGGTATGTATAAAATTAGTAAAAATAAGGTAGTATCATAAGTTTTTATGATTGTTTATTATAGTTAACATAAAACTACATTTTTTAATACTTTGTTTAATTAAAATTTCTCGTCGATAAGAGCCAATGACTCATTTTATTGAAAGTGACTTGTTACGTTTCCAAATCAATACAATTTTTTCTTCAAAACATATGCACTGACTTATTCGGTTTCTCAGCGTAAATGGAAAATTGACACCCTGTAATATACACAGGCATGGTCGAAAAATATTTTGTTTCTTCACTATTCGATAGGTCTTGAAATTCTGAAGAAAATGGCTATTTTAACTCATTTACGCAATTTGGGTGACTTGTTCGGTTTCTCAAATAACCGATTCATACTTATACCCTATATCTTGTATAGCACTACCTGCTAAGTCTCCTTTGCTAGACTTGCCTCACCACAATTAATGGTGGAAACTTAAAATATGTTCTCCATTAGGAAAACAAATAAGTTTATTTCTCAATTTCATTTATCGGGAAACACTCCCTAAGGTGCAATTGATGTTTGGAAATCAATTCAGAAATTACATTATCATCTATTCAGATCCATAATGCACTGACAATCCAGAAACAGCCTCAGTAGTTTAGGTGTTAGAGCATCCGGCTGGCAATTAATTGGGAGACCCTGGTTTGATGCCCAGTGGTTACGGATTTTGTAATTTATTGGTTAATTTCCATGAAATGAAAGCTTCTGTATTGATAGTTTGTTACAAATCTTGAATAATGAATATTCAAACAGATTCGTTTAGAAGGTAGTATGTGGTGTGGGGTGTAGATCTGAGCTAACCAGGATTTGGTGGCCCACATTGGCCTAATATTATATACCTATATCACACTTCAAACATATTTTTCATTCACTATCATCTTTTAATATTTTAATTTTTAACAGTGCTTGGCTCCATTTTAATTTTTAATATAAACACATTGACTTGTACAGTTCATATTGCACTGTGGTTGTGTTGTTAATCCCCATCTTGAAACAATTTAACAATGTATTATATTTTCATGTGCGATGAAGGGTAACTACGGTGAGGTATTATCAAGCGTACCTCAGCATAGTTTCATCATTGCATTTTTGTATTGTATATTTAGTTTTTTTACATTTTAAATTATATTTTACTTGACGAGAGAAATTTCAATGAATGAGAGTTTGTGTAGAAAACCAGTTGCATTATTATTTTTATATACTGTATTACATTATCTTGCAATATGAGTTTACTTGTCTGTAATTGCCTTCGTGCATTAATTCCATGACACTACAGCCTCGTTTACAATCACATAACATGTAGTAAAAAAAAATGTACAGTAAAATTAAAGTGGTGTTAAAATCACATAACACAACAAGGGTAGATACTCGGTAACGGGCTGTGATTGGCTAAATTAAGAATAAATAATGCAGTGTACGGTAAAGTTTAGATTGGATCAACTTCTTCATACGTTACGTGCGTTGCATTACTTTTTAAGTAATTGTAAACAACACCACTGTTTCCCAGGGTTTCAACTTCCGTTCGTTATTTATTAACGTGTTGTTATGTGATTGTAAACGAGACTTACCTTTTGACTGAAGACTAGTTGACGATCAGCGTCAACTTGGGTCCAAGGCCAAATTGTAATTTGGGCCCTTGGCACATTTTTGCAATCGTGAAAACATTTATTCTCAACTTGAATGCTGATTGTAAACTAGACTTAACTAAGGTTCCCAAGGTCCTGGTTTCTCTGGGACAGACCAGGGGGTTTATTTACTAACTCGTGTGACAATAGTCGATACAGTGACAACTTTGTAATTAGAAGAACTCATACAGTGGTGTAGGAACCGTGGGGGGGGGTCAGGGGAGGGCAAAACTAACGTGAGCTAAATATTAATCCCATAATTTCCGTAGTAAATATTGGGGATGCACATCGATACTCGATTATCAAAATCAAAATTATCAAAATGGTAGTCATTGTCGAATTGATATCACCAACAAAGCCTGTTCCGACCTATAAGTGAAATCTCTAAGTGTGGCAAGTGTAAGTCAAAATGGGTCGCCTTCGTTTCATCAACACTTCGTTTCATCGACACCGCCGTTTCCTCGACAAATTCATTTAATATTTGAAATGTTCGTGACCACCGTTTCATCGACAACTATGAAAAGCCCGGCTCCGCCGTTTCATCGACACCTCCGTTTGCTCGACAAAACTGCGAGTAGTAGCTGGTCCGACAACATTCCCCTCGAGCGCGCTGCCGGCACAAAACGGCAGCAATCTTGAATTCTACATTCTACAAGGTTAATGCATATTATTAAATATCATATTATTATATAATGCATATAAAACATGAAGAATCCTCCTTTGTTAATCAGTTTTTTTATCTGAATAGGATAAACGTATAAATAAATTTAAATTAAATTAAAAATAGTGCAGGCGACATAAACGATATGATTGAGCAAGCGTAGCGAGCGTCTCCACTTGACTCTTATGGCTCGAATGTGTTTTTTTTTTCTGTTACTGCTTCGGTACAGGTCGCACCGTTTCTCTGATCGACCTGAAATTTTTCACACATGTACATACCACATATGCGGGTTGCTGTATAGTTTTTGAACAAAATCCGATCGTTGGTAATAAAAAAATTAAAAAAAAAAAAAAAAAAAAAAACATGTTCCGATCATTATGAAATTTTCCAGGGTCAATAAGTACATCATTTTCTCCTATTTTACAAATTTTCAGCTAAATCGGTCAAGACCTTTAAGACTTATTGGTATGTAACATTATGGGAATGTCATACTCTGGTCGTGTTGCAGGTACCGGAGCTCGCTCAACAACGCGACGGGACTTAAGCGAGCGTCTCCACTTGACTCTTATGGCTCAAATGTCTAGTTTTTTTTTTTCTGTTGCTGCTTCGGTACAGGTCACACCATTTCTCTGATCGACCTAAAATTTTGCACACATGTACATACCACCTATGCGGGTTGCTGTATAGTTTTTGAACAAAATCCGATCTTTGGTTATAAAAAATAAAAAATTAAATAAAAAAATTAAAATGTTCCGATCGTTATGAAATTTTGCAGGGTCAATAAGTACAACATTCTCTCCTTCAGCTAAATCGAGGACCTCGGTATAGTGGCCTATGTTGGTGGAAGGAGAAGCTTGAGAGAGGCCCTGGAGGTGGGACTTTACAAGTGACGCTCAAAATATTCGAAAATGAGCCGTCCAATACACAGTCGCAGTTGCCTCGTGTGGCTGTGACTACACAATGTACTGCAGAAGCTCCGAAAGCGCGCGTCTCAGTCAGCGTAGCGCCAGATCGTTCACACACGCAGCTACTCGGCTCGGGCTCACTCGTCGAACGAGTTAGAACAAGATGATGTTAGCTGTTCTAGGAGGGTAGGGTGGCTGAGTTAATAACATCAAACCATATTTTTTTTTAGTCTCATATATTATATTAAAGGTAAAAACTAATCATGTACATTATCAGGAAGTACCAAAATGGCAATTGTATGCTGTGAATGAAGAAAGATTCATAAAACTTCCGGACTAAAAACTAAGTGGATTCAAACCCACGTCCGTAATAGGTACCCGGTACCAGTACCGCCGTACCGGCATGTAATGTAAAAAAACGTTGCTGAAAGACTTCATGAGATACCTGGCAACTGCATTTGAACAAAGGGTTGTATTTTTTAAATTGCTTTGTAAGTATTCATTTTATCATTCAATTGTAGACGTTTATTTAGTTAGTTACGGAAGTACCATTTTATGTATGATTGGGAGATACGTTTTTTTAGCACTTAAATTTAGAAAATTTAGCATTAATTTTACAAATTTAGCATTTTGTAGCATCAATTGGTTTTTCTTTTCCACCAAAACCCTAAATGTAGGGTGTTTCTTAAACTTCTTCTGGTAAATGATGAATTGTAGGAACATTTTAATTCAATATAGTCACATAAAACGCTAGAATACATTACTAAACTAGTTCTCAATAGGCATTAAAAACATTATTTTTAGTAAAATTAGCATTTTAAATCGTCAAAATTAGCATTTTGTTGCATCAAAAAACCTAAAACGCTAAAAAACTTATCTCTACAGTATCCATTTAATTTGGGCGATCGTGCAAATCCACCTCCTGGTGTAATTAAGACCAGTGCCTTGCCCCTCCCCCACCCCGCGAAAAAAATACCAGCTTAAATATCATATTCTGTAAAATCATCTATTCATTTTTTTTCGTACAGCTAATACATAAAAACCACTTCAAAAATACGCATTTTCAAAAAATTGCTCGTGGTCTTATGTCCCGTTATTAATTTTAAGGATAATTCTTTGCAATTAGGTTTGGCTATCGTTGGATAAGTTTTTTATTGACATTCTTGCACAAGTTGGTAAATGGAAATGATATTAGTAACAGTTCAGATGCAATCATCAACACATGAGTGCACGTTGCGCCGCACGTCGCGCTAACTTCAGCGACTCGGCAACTCCTCGAAATAATTCACATTATTCACAGATTACGTTACAGGATATTTATTTTATACATCTCTCTTGAGAGTTTTATCAAACCATTTAACTGATAAACATAGGTGAAATCCTATAGTAGCCTATATTATAATCATGTTTTCTATGAACTCGTCCCAAACCCTAATAACTTCCACATAATATAGATAGATTTATATGCACATTTTACAATTATCGTATAATTCTCCCCGCTTGGGATTCCCCACGATTCGTGACTGGTAAAAAGCAAAGAATCAAACAAACATACAAACACAAAAAAATAACAGTCAATCTTTCTTCTCCACTCAGTCAAATTGAGTCTTCGCTTCACACGTTACGCACTTCCATTGAGCAGGTCATGGAGTGGGTGTCTCCCCTGCCCCACACCGCGCAATCATTCGCGATGTCTTTGATCCCCACACCGCGCAATCATTCGCGATGTCTTTGATGTAGTGTCTACTCTAACTTGTCTCGCGTGTATGCCGCGCAGACCGCTGAATCATAGTCATAAGGAGGAAATAAAACGGATGGCCCGACAGTTGACACAGACAGTAGATATGGACACAAGGAAAAAAAATACGTCAATTGCGAGAATGTTTAGGCAACTATAATAGTAACACTCGACTACAACAATGAATCAAATTAATCGAAACTAAGGATAAGCCACACCACAGGTTGTTCAGGTCGCAAACAAACTAAAACAATGCAAAGTTAGAGATAATGATCATTGGTTGGGGTCAATTAGTCAGAAAACTTGTAATGGCCGATTGACCGTTGTTTGTTCACATACAATTATTATTGGTGCTCGTTAGGGAACCGCAGTCAAGCCGAGCACTAGTACACTCGGGCACCTCATAAAACTAGCAGCGTTGGGGTGTTTTCGAAATATCACCCAGCTGTCAAGAAACATATTACATGATAGAAAACTGTCATAATCGAGTGGGGTATGAACATTATTTCTGGGTAAAAAACGGGGGTTGAAACTCGCTCAAAATACTTTCCGGGTGTTATCTATAGGCCCTATGTGCCCGTCAGGGCGCCGCGCAGCCAAGCAGCGGTGTGCTAACACTCGGGCTACTATAACAAACTAAAAGACCCTAATTCGACACCAGACGGGTAGGTCTACACTCTACAAAGTTCAAATTTAACATGCACGTAATAGTGATATGGTGCAATTTGAAACAAAAAGCTGAAAAAGTTACCTGGAAGTCGTTGAAATCAAGGTTTTTTATAAATTTAACTATAGAAACTAAACAAACAATCTATACAACAAATGTATGTAAACACAAATAAAAAAATCCATCCTAGTGGGGTGTCGAACCCTGGGACTCCCGATTGCCGGTCGAATGCTTTTCCCCTAAGCTACCGGAAGGGTTTACTTCAACATATCTGGATTGTTGGTGCATTGTAGATCTGAATAGAAAGGAATGTGACGATTCTGCTGCCTTTGAACTGACCATCTTTAAACACGATTTAGAATGTCATGAGCGAGGGTTTATTTCTCAATTGGAAACACTCCTGTAGGATGTAATCAATTTTACAGAAATCAATCCAGAAATCTATTCAGATCTATACAATGTTCCAACAACCTGGATGTTATGAAGTTAACCGTCTCGGTAGCTTAGGGGTAAAGCACTCGACCGGCAATCGGGAGACCGCGTTACGGTACCCCGCTGGGAAGGATTTTTTTATTTCTTGATTGATTTCTAAAAAAGCACATAGATTATTTATATGATGCTCCATTTTATGTGTTTTGGCAACCAAGTGTTGGGAGGGTGTTGCTTTATTTTAATTGATTTTACGTCTTTATTATCTAAACTTCTACGCTATAAATACATAAATTCACTTTGCCCCGTGACCGCATCGTTGCATATTGCTCGGCATAATAAATTTGCACGCACTATTACAGAGGCGTAGGAACCTGTGGAGCGGGGCAGGGGGGGGGGTAAAACTAAAGTGATAAAAATATTAATCCCGGAATTTCCGTAGTAAATAAGCACATCCACTTATACAATTCGACAGCCACCTTGCCTTGGTAAAACGAATATGTTTGCCTGTATGTTTCGTTATTACATAAAAAAAATTAGGTTAAAATTTACTGAAATGGTGCATCACATTTTCTGTTTCGGAATTCGTTTTTTTAATGTATTTTTTCGTTTAGAGATTTTTATCTAATAATATCTGAATGGACTACTTTTGAAGAATGACAATAATATGGAACTTTATTTCCAAAGGTTAACAACACCACTCACAAGGTCAATGTAGTAAAAGCCTAAAGTTTGCTCTCATATACATTACGTGATGATGGCTCGAACAAGTGAAATTCTGTATAGTACCTGTACTAATCAAACGCCCTGCAATGCACAACCCGCCACTGCATGACGTATAGTGGAGTGGAACACCATTTCAATGAGTTCAAGAGAGCAGTCAAAAATTTGTATTTTCAAGTTTTCATATTCAGATCCAAAAATTTTACGTTGTCTTTGTCTGTTTCTTCTAGAATCTAGGCTGAATAGATGTATTCTAATGAAAACTACAGAACGGACAGAGTTTGTTGTTCTTATTATGGTTGTTGTTACAGAATTTGCTATGTATAATTGCATGACACAACTAACATTATAAACACTTAATAATTTGGGAGTGATTGGAAAATACGCAAAAATGTAAGCAATGATTTGTCATTTAACACACGTAGGGAGTGATTTAAAACGAGCGATGCACGGCCTTGAGACAGTCTCATCGGCGAGATTTGGGCTCGAGTCGAGGGGAGGGGGGACTATTAGATTCAATGCGTTTATCTGTGATTTATCTGTGATCTGTGACGCAGCGATCATTGCTTTTCTAAATCTAGAAATAAGGCGGTCAGTGAATAAGTAAATGCGAATACTGCTTGTACAGTGTACGGATTTTAATTTATAGCCTAGATGTTGTCCTTTATTATAGATTTGATTATTTCTGGGTATGCACACAGTCCCGCACTGTTTTCACTGTTATGATTATTGATTTAATCAACGCTATCACACACAAATAATAAAATAGAAGTACCTAGTAGACCTAATTAATAACGCCATATCCAAATCTCAGTTGGTTGGAGCATCAGCTCAGACAGCGGAAGACTGGGGTTCTATCCTCAGTTGATACAATTTCTATATTATGTTACCGTTATCAAAGGCTTAAACTCAGGAACTTTAAATCGATTATAAATGACTTGTTACAAATAAACATTACATATTATTTCTCGATTTGGTTAATCGGGAAACACTGCCGTAGGTGTAATTGTTATTATTTAATACAATCCAGAAATAAAAAAAGTTTTTATTGTGTTTTGTGGTGGTCTAGAGGTTAAGCCGCTCACCTGGAATGTGGGAGATCCGTGGTTCGAGTCCCGGTCGGGGCGGACTTTTTAATTTCTGGATTGTATTAATAATAACAATTACATATTATACCACCACGAACAATATTTACATTTTTAGATTGCCTTGCGCTCTGCGCATAACAAAACGAGTTGTTTGTGACTAATAAAGTAACGCTCCTATAGAACCAAATGATCTGGGTTCGAGCCAAAACGAGGCATTTTCAATTCGAATCTTTGAATAGTTATAATTTGTTAGTACCATATTCACAAAGATTGCGATACATTCTTTAAAGTAACTATATTTTCACATCATGTATCATGTGTGCGGCGTGATCTAATTATGAACAGATGGCCATTGTTAATCATACTACCATATTTTAGCATTGCTTTTCATCGAAGATATGTATGACCTATTATGATTTTGCTATGTACGTGTTCTCATTGAGCTCATCCTAACAAAATTAATATTAACCTGTTGATTGAAGCAAAACCTTGCACACATCTCAATAATATGTCTTATACTGTTACCGTGTTCTATAACAAATACGTAATATAGGCATATGCATTGTGTGGTGTTCTGCATTAGTTAAACAATTTTACTCATGGCCAATGAAATCGTTTTTTCGAACATAAATAACCCCCCTGTCACTCAAAAAGTCGTATCGCCAGAGTGCGCCACTTGCTGGGGCTGAAAAGGCTTAAAATAGCGGCAAAACATGCATTCGTAATTCAGTAGTTTAGCGGTAACTACACACACGATTTTGATAATTTTATTTTTATTTTGAAGATAAATGTTAAAATAAGAACTTATGTTTTATACTTTTTCCATAAGTTTTTTTGTAATTTTTTTATAAAGCTCTAAAGTGAAGGTAAATTTTCAAAATATTGACCAAGTTCGCAATTTTTTATAAGACCATATTATATTTAATTTCGAAAATCGACAAAACATAAGTCCTAGTAAATTTTATCGTGAATAGAGTAAAAAAAAAATTATGGCGATATGACAGTTGTGGGCCGAGTTATAACTGAAATGCTGGGACACTGCATCGCACCGATATTATAGCTACTCCTGCGCAACCTTAAGTAGTGTAGATAGAAATTACATTTTAACAAAAGTAACGTTACCATGGCAACGAAAAGTCGCACAAGAATTCATGCACTGCCACCTAGAAGTAATCAAAATACTATCGAGGAAGCAGTGTATTTTGTTATCAAAGAGATAAAATAGTTTTCCCAAAGAAATGATGTCAAGGTCCTCTAGATGGCGGTGAATTTTATCCATTTTCTCCAATTTTACAAATTTTCAGCTAAATCGGTCAAGACCTTAAAGACTTATTGGTATGTAACAGTATGGGAATGTCGTACTCGGGTCGTGTTGCACGTACCGGTGCTCGCTCAACAACGTGACGGGACTTGAGCGTTTTCCTAGTAACAAAATAATGGAGAGTGTGGGGTGGAGGGGGAATTCGAATATTTATGTTATTGGATGAGCGAAGCGAAGACTTCAATTTCACTGACCCCCCAAAAAATTTAGCTCGGTTGTTTTTTTGTTTGTTTTGTTTTTTTTTTCTGTTTGTTCGCACGATTCCGGGCAAACGGCATATGCGATCTTGATGATAATTGAAGGGGACCTTCGAAATCTCTGAACTTAGACGTGCCACGTTTTTGGGTACAATCGAAGAAATATTTCTCATGAATATCGCACTTTTACGATTTTTTTCGATTTTTAGTGCGATATTTTCGAGACATTTGGGCCGATTCTGACCAAACGGGTAGGGCTACAACGTTCATATTTCACATGGACATTAAGGTAATGGTGATGTATTGCTTTCTGAAAGAAAAAGTTGAAAAAGTTAGCCAGAATCTATAGAAATAAAGGTTTTAATATAAGTTTTTTGACTTTTTGTGCGATATTTCCGTGCCATTTGGGCCAATTCTGACCAAACGGGTGGGCCTTCAACGTTCATATTATACATGTACATTAAGTTTATGGTGATGTATTGCTTTCTGAAAGAAAAATTTGAAAAAGTTAGCCAGAATCCATAGAAATAAAGCTTTTAATATAAGTTTTTACGGTAAATAAAACCAATTGACAGGTAACAAAAGAAATTTGACAACAATCACTTACAATGCGTAGGTAGCAAAACAAAGCACTTGCAAAAGTAAAGATATCTCACGCAAACTAAAAACTTTAAAAAGCTCATCCATCAACGCGGCGGGACTTTAGCGTTTTCCTAGTGTATATAACTAGGAAGCTTCGCAAACGCTTTTTCAGGCGCGTTGTTGGATAAGCGTAATTGTTTAAAAACGAAAAAAGCGTAAAATTGCGATTTCCATAAAAAATATTTATTCGATTACGCTCAAATTTCACACGAATATATCTAGGTGCTCGTTAGGGCGCCGCAGCCAAGCCGCGGTGCGCTACACACTCTGGCACCTTATACAGCAAGCAGAGTTGCTGAGTTGGGGTTATTTCGAGGTGTCACCCAGCCGTCATGAAACCTGATGTGAACTTAAAAACAATCAAAATCAAGGGGATTTGGGTACCTGACAACACATGCCAAATTTGGTTGGGACCATTTCGTTTAAATTATTTAGAAAAAAGAAAAAAGACGTTGTGGTTGCCATGGGTAGGCCTATATCATGGATGAATAAACATAGTCCTATTTTACAAATTTGCATATTTTCATAAAAGCGATATTCATTATGATTGAATTGGTTAGGCCTACTCACCTAGATAACAATGCTGCAAGTACTCAAATGGCAAATAAATACTCTTTCCAATGGTATAGGATAACACTGCACTTGGGTACCAGAAATGCGTGAAAACTTCATATTTTGCAGCAAGCCCAACCTGTCACTTCCATCCCCCCGGTGAAAAAAGGCAAATCACCATGTGTTCGATAATTGTCCATTTGCGCTCTATGCTTACACATGTGGTTAGTACATCACGAGTCCAGAATACATCCCGTTTTCGATAAATTCACAATAAACGAGGTCAAAAACCCATTCACTACCGGGTTTTTTCTCCTAGGTAGACCTAGCGGCTCCATACGAATTGGAACCATATTGGCTTTTCTTCGTCACACCACAAGCGTTTTTGATTTCAGGACGGTCTGCTTTCTTGTGTTTTTTCTTGTGACATTTATAACACTTAAACATTCTTACAGGATAATGTTGAGGATGTTGTTGATTCTTCGGTTGACTATGCTGACTTGATTGGTTGCCTCTTCAACCAGCAAGGGCAGCATCACCAGCGGCACCAGAATCCTTTCGATAATCTTCATCAGAAGTTTGGACTGGATGAATTCAGAGGAAATCTTCCGTTCACTCGTTTTCAAAGTCATGACCATTGGTTGATGACTGGGGTATTCCGTGCAACATGATTGGATGAGCGTAGCGAGCGAAGCGAAAACTTCAATTTCACTGACCCCTCACAAAATTTAGCTCCAATGTTTGTTTTTTTTTCTCTGTTGGTTTGTTCGCACGATTCCGGGCAAACGGCATATGCGATCTTGATGAAATTTTGAGGGGACCACGTTTTTGGGTACAATCGAAGAAATATTTCTAATGAATATCGTACTTTTACGATTTTTTTCGATTTTTAGTGCGATATTTTCGTGACATTTTCCTCGATTCTGACCAAACGGGTGGGGCTAGAACGTTCATATTTCACATGGACATTAAGGTTATGGTGATATAGTACCTTTTGAAAGAAAAAGTTAGCCCGAATCCATAGAAATAAAGGTTTTAAAATGAGTTTTTGAGGTTTATAATAACAATTAACAAGTAACAATAGAAACTTGACAACAATCACCTACAATGCATTCACAAAGCACTTGCAAAGGAAAAGTGGTCCCACACAAACTAAAAACTTACAAAAACGCTCATCCATCAACGCGGCGAGACTTAAGCGTTTTCCTAGTTACACCAATAAACTCATCCCAATCTAGAATACCATTTTCTTGAATTTTTTGCGACAAAGTCATTATTTGACCAATGTAGGCCTACTCTCTAAAGGACTGACAAGTAGACCTTAACGTACGTATGCAAAATACCCAACGAAATGAGTTTTCAAAAAAAAATTGCCTAGCTCAGTCAGAGAACGAAAACTCGATGTTAAAAACTGTTTTAAACAAGGGCGCCACAATTAATCACAAATCGATTAATTGAAAAACATCAAACTCGATACACTGCCAAACCATTCAACATACTATGTACGTCGATCCTGTAGCTCTCCGACGGGCACCACAGCTGCTCACCCTCAGGGACTCGACGGCTTATTGAATAATTAAATTTTAAGAAAGAAGAAAACAAGGAAAACTAGCTACATTCATAACAGTAGATGTAGTGGTTGTATCCGGGTTCTCAATTGAAACAGTTGAAAATAATACCTGCTTATCGCGAGCTCGTGTTACGTTTTATAAGCTGAAACATTGATTTGTAAATTGTGCATGCATTATACGTAGCAATTAAAATGAAAATAATACAAGTTAAGTTATAATGCCTTTGGCTTGTACTCAGCCTATATTTGTTGATACTCGCTCGTCGTAATCCCAAAATATTTGCGAAGGTTGAATGAAATTCGATGACACTTGCTATCGTGAGGATGAAGGTCCGGTTGTTGGGGGGGAACTGATAATTAGGGCCTCACTCCAACTGCGTATGGCCCTGGGTGTCGCGGGACGGAACAACTCCTCCATGTCGTACATCACTGCACACTCACTCAACACTTTGAGAGTGGAGAACTATTCTAGAAAAGTCCGCCCCGACCGGGATTTGAACCCGGGTCTTATTAAGACAGCCAGCCACTAAAAATCACGAAAAAATCGCATATTTCTGTAAAAAATCGGTTTTTGTTTTGTAAGAGGCTTGGGTGCGATTTAAATACCACACCGATCGTTCCATGTGCAGTACTTTCGTACTTTTCAAACTACGGACAGGGAAATCATTATATTTTCATTCTGTTTTTTTCCTCCGATAGGTAACAAACATAGCCCTTTTGTTCATTTAAGTCAAAACATTTCCCCCACGAGTCCTCAAAGTCCATAAAAAATGTTCATTTCCGGTCAAAGTTTACTGCCCTTGTTTGATCAAAGAGGAGTGAATTAGCGAAATCAGGTTGCAATTGCAGTGCAGACGAACCTTTATCAATTCCTTGACCCCAACATGGCGTACGCTCAGGAAGAAGGTATGTAGACTGTAACGACTGATTCATGAATTAAATTTATACTTCATGTGGTGCATTGAGCCAAATTTGGCCTATGCTGGAGGTTCAAACCGTGTTCCTTTGAACACTAACTGGATGACTGGTATCTTTGTGGAGAGAAGTGTTTCTGTATTTGTCATTAAAATACGAAAACTAATATCTAGTCTTGTAGTTAAGATAATAGATCTTGCTGAGGTGACAGAACACCAAGAAGAGTATGAATTCGGACACCCAAAGTCGCCCGGGGTTCTTCTATCCCAGTGGAGCAGTATATTATAATCCAGTCCTACACTTTTGCCAAACGAGGTGATGAAGCATTGAGCCTTCAGCACTTTTTGTATGTTGTTTAATTTTGAGGGTTCTTATACCTGCATGCTCGAAAGGAAGGCAAAATTTATCCTGAAAGTTTTATTATTCTAAAAATATATTTCATTCAGGCTAACTAGTAATGAATTTAGTAACTAACAGAAAAATTATTGGGGCCACCATGACCTCCCAAAAAATTGTCAAACATGACATTTTTCGAGCTAGGTCCCATCGGCAAATATCTCCCATAAGAAATAACATGGGGACGATCTTTATGCCCCGTGACCTTGGAGGATTTTGATCCAAAATATTGGCCATTATTGACGTACTCGACAGCCTTTTCTGTAAATTCTCTATATTTTGTTTTGTAATTTGGGTCAGTAGTTCGGTCAAAATATGCTGATTACCAAGATAGGGTGTGATTTTGGAATGCATATTTTTGCGTGTTTGAGGGTATATTTGGGCACAGTTTCAAGACACGATGTTATAAAGGGGCATTTTAGATTGGCACTCTGCTCTAGTATGTATGTGGACCAAAAAAGAAGCAGGTTAAAGCCGATTTAGGAAATTTTCCAAAACGCCAATTTTCGCAAATTTCTGGATCAAAAAAATTAAAAAAATCGTGTTAAATCACAGTTTCAAGATATAATTTTTTAAACAATCATTTAAGTGTAGAATTGTGCTATAGATCACGAGGTAAAAAATAATTTTTGGGTTTTTTAGCCCCTTTAAGTAGATTATGATTTTGATTCTCCGCAATGCTAGGTTTGTAGTGCTCCCATTCAACCAATCTACATAATTACCCGCGTTGTAAGAACTAAGCAAATATTGTTTGATTAGTCTATGTAATTATATTATATAGTACCTAATCGAACCTTTATTCCATTTTTTAGATATCGTGTAGCGTTCTTTCAGCACGATAAAGAAAATAACATCGTTTGCTATAACGCACGGTAATCGGGCCTTTCGACCGGTCATATCCATAAATAAATAAATTTTTGTAGGATGCCCGCTGTAGGATATACACATGAGATTTAACCGGTGTGACCCTCTTCAGGTGGCAACTAGATATATTGCGGATAGGACAATTGTGAAGTGATGTCCGAGAGAATTAAGAGGACTCAATCCCTTGCATTCGCATTAGCGACTGAGGAAAAGCTCGGAAAAAACCTTCATTCAGGATTGCCGGTCTCGACGGGATTCGAACCTGGGGTCATATCCATAGGACAGACATCACCCATGCACTACGTAATGATTGAATATTACAGAATATTTCATTTCATTGCTCTGGGGGTAAGCAAGTCTGCCAAGTAATGTTTGTGGCTTGTTGGTCCAAAGGATAGCGTCCCTGCTTCCATAGCAGAAGGTAGCTGGTTCGATTTCCGACTTGAATCAACCCATAATCTATGGGAAGGGTATCGCATTACAACCACTGAGAGTGTGGCTTTGAAACCGTCTTAGCAACGAATCACACAAGTTGTAAATGGTTGTTCCGATCCGAAGTAGTAAGGTCTATGCTGAGTTGCTGACTCATCCGCGGATGAATCATGGTAATCTGTGAACTAGGATTTAAATGTCCGATTATTTCGCCAATCGATGGCGTCGTCGGTTCGGATCGCTTTAATTGAAGTCCGTCACTGAAATTACCTCTTTTACATGCAACATGCATGTTTGCAATTATGATTTGTATTTTTTTAAACCCTCATTGCATCAATTGTTTTGATTACCAGAACGATAATAATATCATGCATATAGGCTTGGGTGCAATTTAAACACCACTCTGAGAATTGCAGTTCTTCCGTACTTTACGAACTAGGGGAAGAAACATCCACATATAATTCATTCTGTTGTTTTCTCTGATATAATTACATTCCTATTTCTCGTACATATAGCCCATTTTTCCCTGCGAGTTGGACGTGGGAGGTATATTATAAAATTACATGATCGCTTATGCACCTTGATGTTTCCAAGAATTGTTCAGATCATTAAAAAGTAAAATAAAAGCGTTTTAATATTGTTCCGGGTATAGTATCCAAATCATTGCTATTTGCTTGGGTAAGTTATAATGTACAGAGATATTATGATAACTAAAAATATGCATTATAATGAATAATTGAGCGAGCGTAGCGAGCGTCTCCACTGACTCTTATGGTTCGAATGTCTGTTTTTTTCTTTTTTTTTTCTGTTACTGCTTCGATACAGGTCGCACCGTTTCTCTGATCGACCTGAAATTTTTCACACATGTACATACCACATAGGCGGGTTGCTGTATAGTTTTTGAACAAAATCCGATCGTTTGGTTAAAAAATAAAAAATAAAATAAAAAAATCAAAAAATAAAATTGTTCCGACGTTATAAATTTTGCAGGTCAAAAAGTACACATTCTCTCCTATTTCCAAATTTCAGCTAAATCGGTCAAGACCTTAAAGACTTATGGTAATCATAATTCGAAAAATGATGTTAAAAAATGAAGAAGGCAGTGAAGAACAAAGATACACTTTAGAAGGCATGACGTGAATGATTACAATGCAAAGATGTTGGAATAGTATAGGTATACAATGTCAATATCCAGTTAGGCCTACACTGTGTGGTGGGCCTTATGGAAATGTCGTACTCGGGTCATGTTGCACGTACCGGTGCTCGCTCAACAACGCGTCCAACTGAGCGTTTTCCTAGTAATTTTAATTCCTGCACCGTGGGGATTGTTATTCTGCCAATGTACCAACCTTCTCGATTAACCTTGAAACCTTATACTTCGAATAAGTGATTTCCATTTTACTTTAATTTTACAGAAACTGTTTGTCCAAGCAATTGAAATCAAAGACAAAAAAATCATCTAAGTAGAAAACCTACAACGTAGTTTTGCAATGCAGTTCATCTCTTCATTGCGTGTGAATGCCACTTGCAAAGTGTGGCCGAAGAATTCAAGAAACAAAACAAATGAAACGTGAACATGATACCAAAGCAAACTGACATTTCAACGCCGCCATGTCACTAGATGGTTTACTGGCGATACTGAGCGTAAAACCTGCAGCACACAGTAAAGCGGGCTTACTGGTTCAGTACATCCAGCAGACGCAACCAACGTCACTCTCATACTCACAGCATGCTCACTGTCACAATCGATTTATTGCTGTGCGAAGCGGAGCTGGAGTCTGTAGCCTCCTGTTTGTATCTACCGTATGGTTGGATAGTTGAACTGATGAGTCTATTTCTGCATTAGGAGAGAATGGCCTAAAATGACATTCCAGGGCAAAATGAAACATTGCTTGTTTAGCAGTTCCTACTAACTTATCGTAGGAAATTTATTTTCTTACTAAAACGAAGTTATAGTCTGGTACTTCTGTTCCAAGATGGCTATGTCCAGTGTGCCAAACGAAACTTCTGCAGCTCAATCAAAATAAGGGTAGTCTTCGGTATAATGTTTGCCTCCTACATTGATCATTCACTAGCCTAGCTCCTTAAACATACGTACATAATATGGAAATGACGTTAACAATTCTTCTAATACGAGCCAATACTGCGAAATAAACATGACAAAACCACGCTGGGCACAAGGTATGACCTCCAAATTAGTAATGTTTTGTGAGGATGTGAATCAGGGCAATATGACACACAGCACAGCAAGTAACGGCAAAATGACGCATATGCCATAATGCTCTGACTAGGCTTGTTGTTGTTGTGTGTGTGTGTGTGTTTGTTTTACAGTATGGTGTCCAATTATAAGCGATACACTTCCGTAAACAACAAAAATTTTTTTTTTTTTTAAATTAATTGTGCCAGTAATAGTCTCAAGTTGTAGTGACAATACGGTGAAGTTACGACTTCGACACTGCGGATAATTTAATGACTACAGTTTCATGCAATTACAATACTTCTTTGAGGCCATTTTTTTTTTTTGGGGGGGGGACGGGGAGGGGGATTTTTACCAAGCTTGCATAACAATATATTGTACAGTTGCTATTATTGATAATGTAATCCTAGTTATTATTGTATAACTTAAACTGTTAACTATAATGTCATATTGCCTTAATACGAGGTCAAAATTATATATACATTTTTCTTTCAGAATTAACAATAATTAAAAAAATATTGTCAATAAGATCAAACATTCGGAGCGGAGCCAGTGCGTGGTGTCTCATGAGTCAGTAGATTTCAATTTGTCACGGAATGCTGAACTGAAAGGACTGAACTGATCGGCTGTAGTGCGTTTGGAGCAGTCGTTAGGATGGAACTGAACTGAACAGCTGTAGTGCGTTTGGAGCAGTCGTTAGGATGGAACTGAACTGAACAGCTGTAGTGCGTTTGGAGCAGTCGTTAGGATGGAACTGAACTGAACAGCTGTAGTGCGTTTGGAGCAGTCGTTAGGATGGAACTGAACTGAACAGCTGTAATGCGTTTGGAGCAGTCGTTAGGATGGAACTGAACTGAACAGCTGTAGTGCGTTTGGAGCAGTCGTTAGGATAGAACTGAACTGAACAGCTGTAGTGCGTTCGCTTCTTTACGCCGCATAACACACTCACTAAATGCATTAGTGAAAATAGGTTCAGTTTGTTACTGCCTATTGTAATGATACTACTGCATACGACAGTTTTATTTATATACTGCCTACAAACTCGTTTCTTGGTCACTTCCACTAGTCGCTACTCTTGGCACAGTGACGCGGAAGAAGGACATTCTTACACTGCCTACAACCAATAATAACTTTTGCGCTGGGGAGCAGGGAGGAACGGGAGTACCCGCTAGAACATATATTAAAACATAGATGTTCTGAAACGACGTCAGGGATAATATGCCGATGATCAAGAAAGAGCCCTGCGTATTGAAGAACCCCCAGAACCAATTTCACAAAAATATAAAATAATGAGCACAAATTTAAAAAGTTAACAATTAAGATCACAGTCAAAATATGATCTAGCATTGTATGCGTACCTCGACGCTGAAAAACCCTTTCTAAAACACTATTAACTGTCATCACTGTCATTAACTGACATTAACATGATTGCATTTATTTTCTAAGATTTTTCATATTTTTTTATAAACTTTTAATTATTATTTTTAAATTGGAAATTTTGGATTTGAATTAAAGCCAACTTTTATCTTAAATTATATCAATTCCCGCTCTTCTTCCCAGCGCAACAAACTGGCTGTAGACAGTATCAGATTTCCTCCCGCACCAAAGTGCCAAGAGTGGGGAGTAGGGGAAATGGCCAGGTGACGAGTTTGTCGGCAGTATAAGAATAAAAAAGATCGTAGGCAGTATAGGAATATAGGCAGTAACGTAATACACAGTGAAATTCACCTGTTTTCGATAATAAAACAAGAATTTGGATTAAAATATACTTTTTAAAGTGCAACTCTCTCCAGCATAATCATTGTTTTCATTTCAAACATTTTCAATACATTTTTAGTACCCGTAATGACCTCGAAATAAATATTTTGACAGTTTTCGTTCCAAAGGGCGGACGTTTCTCCGCAACGAGGAATATTTAAAGTGCTCAACCAGACAATTATTAATGCGTTACTCCTATACTAGAGTACCCTACTATCGTAGTAATGAACACCAAATACAACTGAAACATTCACTCGATGCCTTGTTTTCGTGCTAACGAAAGATTATTACACTGACCAATTCGTTGGGCCACGAGTTGTCACTGAAGTAGATTTAGATTATTGCTTATGAATGAAAGTCCACTCTTTGCGCTGAATTCAACCGCCGCAGCAGAAAAATAACAAGATAACAAACATGTGTTATAAAAATGCAGCAAACTGATAGGCCCTACTACTTGAATCATACAAGGGTCGTGATATAAGAAATTGTAACTTTTGACTTAATCACAACTTAGGATATTGTATGTTCCGTTCCTAATTTTATATAATTACAATAATTAACAATGCCATTCCAATAGACATAATTCTACTTGAGCCGTTGTCCACCGAATGCTGGAATGCACTGATGCCAAGTGCATGTCATCGCAATGATATCGCATGCTATTAGCCGACGAGTGTTATGATGCGCTGATGCCAAGTACATGTCATTGCAATGATATTGGATGCTATTAGCCGACGAGTGTTGTAATGCGCTGGTGCCAAGTGCATGTCATCGCAATGATATCGCATGCATTATTCCGACATCCTCGTCTCTGTGTTTTTTACCGTAGTATCCACTTTTAACAATGTATTGATCTTAAATATCTTGAAACAGGGATCTGTAAGCTATCTAATTTATATATTTAATACACTTCACTATCATTCAAAACCATCGTTCGTGTGATATTTATTCATCCTGACCTGCCGAAAAGCCTACACCGTGGCACGACCCGAATCCCTTGTCCCGACATCATCACCTCAATATCGGAGGTTGTGTTTAGAAGGGCAAGTGTGTTTCTAGTATAGAAATCAATTTGGGCCAGTGCTGCCAATTTTTCTAATGACGTAAATCAGGCAAGCCGTCAATTCCTTGCCCATTCGCTGGGGCTAGCTTGTTGCATTTAGTGCTAGCTAAGTGTGACTTTTAAAGGTGCCTTTTAGAACAAATACGAATTTTGCCGAGTGAGTGTCGGTGGTGTCGGTAAACGATTACACTTTATTTTCTTCCGAAGCCGATCGTACAATTGTATTGTGCTAGTGCATTTTAGTTTGGTCGGCTATAGTAAACTGTAGTATTATGCCATTGCCATGTACATGTTATGTGCTATCACATGTAGTTTGGTCAGCTATAGTAAACTGTAGGAAAGGTTATTTAAATGTAATGTGCTATTACATGTACTTTGGTCAGCTGTAAACTATAGTTTTATGCCATGTGTCATATGCTATCACATGTAGTTTGGTCGGCTGGTAAACTAAAGTTAATTTTATGCCATGTGTATAGTGTCATGCGCTATCACACGTAGTTTGGTCGTCGGAAGCAGCAGCTTAAGGACCCCATGTTACGGTAGAACTTCATCCAACCACTATCCGTCTCTTCTGAGCCCAGGGCTTCGTTTCGCTCTGGAACAAGTACAACGCTCAATTAATAGATCAACACATTATAATTGACAATGTTAATGACTAAATAAACACAAAACGAAAATTACAAAATTACTTTTTATTAATCATTATTTACCGGACACATAACAGTAAGAGTGGCGAGTGTCTCCTTGTCGGCTTGTCCTAGTCCTTGGATATGGTACCGCCTATCATCTTCATGAGCCGTTGGTAATAGAGATGATTGGTTGTTTACATGCGGCGATATAAGCCTACCTAAGCGATGTATTGATGTTTTATCTACCATTACCTAAAAATGACCATAAGGGAATGAATTTACAAAACATTAAAATTGTGATTAAGATTTCCGGTTATTTTGAAATCAAATTTTGAGGCGTTTACTTTTCTTGATCTTTATAATAATTAAATAACTAAAATTAATGCAATATTTCAAAATGCAATATTCAATATTTCATTCAATATATTCAATATTCAACACAATCACCATCTTAAGGCAAGCTTTCACTACAAAAACCACACGTAGACATAGTTGAAATGATTCTTGGTACGCACAAACAGTAGATATACGAGTAGATACGATCCAACCAAATACAAATATTTGTAAAAAAAAAATAAAAACAGCAGCCAAGCTCTCCTTCAAAAGTCTTCGGCTGTGAATGCAGTGAGACAGAAGTTGAGCCAAGCTTTTTATTCTTTCTCCCTAGTTTCGCTTTGAAAATAAGTAAGATCATTTCGCCTGTTGACGAGCGCCAAGCCAACGATTTTTGTGGTAAAAAAGTAAAATTTTTAAACTCGAAATCATTAAAAATTGCTTGGCCATTGAATTTGGTTCATGGCCAAGAATTTTTTAATGATTTCGAGTTGAGCCAAACTTTTTATTCTTTCTCCCTAGTTTCGCTTTGAAAGTAAGTAAGATCATTTCGCCTGTTGACGAGCGCCAAGCCAACGTGTTTTATGGTAAAAAAGTAAAATTTTTAAACTCGAAATCATAAAAAATAGCTTGGCCATTGAATTTGGTTCATGACCAAGAATTTTTTTTATGATTTCAAGTTTAAAAGTTTTACTTTTTTACCACAAAAATCGTTGGCTTGGCGCTCGTCAACAGGCGAAATGATCTTACTTATTTTCAAAGCGAAACTAGGGAGAAAGAATAAAAAGCTTGGCTCAACTTATATTTCTCACAGCATTCACAGCCGAGTCTTTTGAAGGAGAGCTTGGCTGCCGTTTTTTTTTTTTTTTTTTTTACAAATTTTTGTATAAGGTTGAATATTACATTTTTTTGTTGTTCGTATGCTATCAAGGTGTGAATGATGGACTTTGAATGATTCAATGTTGTTTTTTGACATTTTTGGGCCCACGGCCCCCCCCAAAGATACCCCTTGTGTTTTAAGCACTAGATATTTATAATGGTTATGAGTATGTTTAATTTCAGGCTTGTACAAATTACTACGCCGAGTAATTACGCGTTTTGATTATGATATTGATTTTCCCCGGTCCCAATTGCCCGGTTTTGGTTATATGAGGTACATCTAAATGTGGCCCAAGTATCAAAGTTCTAAGATGAACCGTTTTCTCAGTATAGCGTATTATTCATAAGAGTACGAAATTACCGACTTTTGATAATTTTGCTTTCCATATTCAAAAGTGATAAAGAATGAGAGATATCAAAATGTATTCCACGTTTGAAACATCTCAGTTTGTAGCGTTTCTTTGAATGATTCATTTCTTAAAGTTCAGATATGTTTTTTGTCATTTTGGGCCCATGGTCATCCCCAAATTTAGCCCCTTGTGTTTTGGACGCAAGATATTTATAATGGTTAATAGCATGTTTAATTTCAAGTTTGTACAAATTACCACGCCTTGGTAATTACGCGTTTTGATTATCATCCAAATTTTGATTTTCTCCGGTCCCTGTTACCCGATTTTGGTTTTGAAAGCAAAAGTCACTCCGTCTGAAGTACATCTAAGTGTGGTCCAAGTTTCATAGTTATAACATAAACCGTTTTCTCTGAAGGCTAAATTAATCTCCGCGGAGAACTCCTAGCCAGCCAGCCACCAGCCAGCCAAAAGGAATTTGACGATGTTGAGAGCCTTTTTTAACACAGAACGAGTTGTGAGTTGTCGGATCGGGTATATTTTTTTTGTTGGTATGTCATGGACCACATACCAGGTCATATACCGAGTTTCAAGATTGTAACTCTTTCGGGGCGGCGTGTGCAGATAGCTGAAAACCCCCCAACTCTGGTAGCTGTAAACAGGGCTGGAGTTCGTGTCGTCTAAGCAGTCGCATGCGCTTGTCTGCCGGGCGACGACCGTTGCCCTAGATATCTAGCGCGTCCGCACTCCCCGAGAGTCAGAGAGCAAGTATAGTAGTAGTAGTAGTAGTAGTAGTAGTAGTAGTAGTAGTTAGTAGTAGTAGTAGTAGTAGTAGTAGTAGTAGTAGTAGTAGTAGTAGTAGTAGTAGTAGTAGTAGTAGTAGTAGTAGTAGTAGTAGTAGTAGTAGTAGTAGTAGTAGTAGTAGTAGTAGTAGTAGTAGTAGTAGTAGTAGTAGTAGTAGTAGTTTTTTTTTTTTTTTTTTTTTTTTTTGAATTGTTCTTTATTTGGAAAAAATACAAAATACAACAATTTCAGACTCCGCAAAACTACTTACGTAGCTTGTCTGCAGAGTCTTTTTAACAACAAAACATATATAAACACTATCTCTGACTCTCATTTTGTCGTGATACAATAAATTTGGATAACAAAAAATGAAAACCATTCTAAAACTAAGAGAAACACAATAGTATACAATATAAGAAACATTATACTACCATATAACCACCCACCAAAGATTACATAACTTCAAAAACAAAAACAAAGACAAATCATAGACAATAATATTCATTCCCTTTTTATAATCCATTCTTATATTCTCCTCTTCACCTCATTCATAGATTTTAAAGATTTTAAATTGTGTGGTAAGGTATTTAAGTATTGAGGAACAATAATTTTTCTTTCGATTCCATAAGTG